>JAZGTJ010002961.1:0-12033 GCA_036877575.1 Botia almorhae
CACACACACAGACAGAGCAGCTGTCTGTGGCAGTATAGCTCAGTGGAGAGGATCTGTAGTGTGCTTACTCATCATGTTTAGAATGTGATTGACTGGATTTTTCACTACAGCTCTTTAAAGTGTAAAATATGTATGTGTGAGTTAATTAGACAAGTTAAATAAGCTCTATAATTCAGTTCAAATCAACTTAATTCATATTCTTATAGCTGCTTTCTGCATGTGTTTATGTAGTTGAGACGCTCTATCATGGCTTTAAATCTGTGCAGGGATGAAGAAAGCTGCACAGATACTACATGCAACTTATGGTGTTAACAGACAGCAAATCAGATTAGGCACAGATCTAACCTCATCAATCAATGTTTTCTACTGCAATGGTCTCTGCACTCCAACCTGAGCTCCAGGTGCTTAAACCTTACTTGCTTGGCCACTGGATCTGCCCTGTCGCCCTGCAGGCTCCCACCACATAAACAGACAAGACTGCACAGATCTGCAGATCAGCATGAAGGCTATCACCCGCGGGTCCCCCGTGGGGGGCAGTGAGAGCCTGGGGCCGAGCCAGGCGCCACACAGCTAGAACCAAACCCTGCTACCCCAAAATCAGGTCATTGTGTGTGGTTAAAGTGGATAAAAAAAAGTAAAGAAAAGAAAAAAGTTTTTCATACTTGCAGTCTTGAGTAATTGGCAGAACTGTGTATTCTTGAGTCAACAACATTACTACCTCAACTGTGCATTCCTTTTTAACAATTCAACAGTTTATTACAAATTATTCTATTTATTTTGTTCTAATTAGTCTATTACACATTAACAGACAATAAATAACTTAATTAATTTGTCAGACATGTGGTGCATTTAATTGCTTTGAAATCACTTTGAAATAAATGGTCTGTAGCTTGTAATCATTAGAGGAGTTACTTAAGTAAAAAGGTTTGAGCTGCTGTGATATACTGTGAATATTGTCATGCCTAAAGGGCACTGCTAGGCACAACTCAACACAATGCAAATTATATTATAAAAATGAGTGATACATTTTTCAACAGTCTAAGCCCTGAACTCATGTTTTTTTGAGCGAATCCAGCTGTAAAACTGCCCACATATCTTTATGTTAAGTAATCACGTATAGGCCATGACAGTAGTGTCATTTAATCTCCACATCCTAGTGAGATGTCTACCTAGGCAGCCTTTATAAAAGAATAGAGACACAATCTGTTATTAGTTACTTAGCCCTATGTTTTAGACCCTGCCGTGGAACAGAGATATTTTAAGAAATGATGTTGGTGAGTCTTTAGATGGCATCTCCTTATGTAGGCCCCAGACAGCAAGGTATCTCAGTAGGTGCTAGATCTTTCTCTCCTGTTGATGCCAGCCAGTGGAACACTGGGAGATGATGCCAGTGATTTCCAGTACAGCTTCCTGAAGATCGGCGATCTGCCTCTCATCCTAGGAATGCTGACTAGAAACAACTTCCTTCCCAGTGCAGACATGGAGACGAGACACGGTGCCTATCTGAATGCCCTTAAAATTGCCAAACTTCTGCTCACCGCTACTGGATTTGAGCATGTGAAGGCTGTAGCTGAGCCTTGCCAGCCTGTGGTGGAGGGAACCAGTCCAGTATCCCCAGTATGCTGCACATGCTGCATGATGATAAAATGTAATTATTTGAATTTTTTGTAATATTTGGGGATGTGACTTTGTGTTAGATAATTGTTTGTAGCTTTTTACACAAAAAGAATAAACAAAGGTTGTGATAGTGAAGAGTAATTGTTGCATGTGCATTCCAGAGTAATAGGGACCTAAAGAGGAAGTGACTTTCCTGTAGCTCAGTGGTAAGAGCATGGCGTTAACAATGCCAAGGTCATGGGTTCGAGCCCAGGGATTGCACATACTTAGAAACAATGTATAATATAATGCAATGTAAGTCCCTTTGGATAAAAGCGTCTGCCAAATGCAAAAATGTAAAATGTAAGTGGACGTGGGCAGTGGAATGGCTGGGTGATGAGCTGGAGCTCAGTACAGCTACAACAGTTGGTCACCTCCAGTACAGAGCAACGAGATGTCCAATGGTTACTCACAGTGCCTGTATGACTCTGGCCAAGGCCTGTGAGCTCTGCCCTGAGGAGGTGAAGTCTGTTCCTTTGCCTAAAAAGTGAAAGTTTTCATTTACTTACAATATGTCTATTTCAATAATACACAAACATTCCAGCATTTTTTTTTTGTTGAATAACCATTATAATTTTAATAGTTAGTAGCTATTATATGTGCTAGAGTATTGTGTTTTGTTATTTAATAGCTAATATGCTAACATGTTTGTTAACATGTTTGATCAGGAAGCACCTGATGATCATGACTCGTCACCCCCTGAAGACACCACCCTCTACCCTCACTCTCCCGGGATGCAATATCAGCAGGTAACGTGCCACCAGGAGTCAGAATGGGTGGTGCCATGTATGTCAAGTACATTTCTCTGTGTGCACATTACAAGACAGAAGTTCACCCTGTGCACATTTAAAGTCATTTCCTGTTTCCTGTCATGTTAGTGGGCACTTCACATTTAAACTAATGACAGACAAGATGTATCATATATCAGATGTACCAACAATTGAAGTTAATTCACACCAGCACAATGCCAGTTTAAGTATCAGTTCTTGACAGCATGGCAACAAACAACATGAAGAATGTAATATGTGGAAAATGGTACATTAAAGCAAGCAGCTGCCTGCCCTCCTCTAACGCGTTCTTATGTATTACTGTTGTCTGGCTGGCTGGAAATGTATGCACACATGACGACTACCAAGGTGGATTTCAAACTAGTTCAAAATTTGGGTCTGTGTATGTGGCTTTAAACCTGAAACAAAAGAGCAATGAGCTTCAATCAAGTAGTGTGTGCTTTTTTAACTGTCACATCATTAGCAGCTGCTCTTAATACAGCTTAATACATACTTTATCTGCAGCCTAACAACCACCCTCATGGGCAGCCCTACACCGGGCCAGCTCATTAATAACCCCCAGCGACCCCCTCAGAGGCCTCAAGAGAGCTGGGAGGAAACGGATGAGGCGTGCCCAATCCAGACTACAGAGTAGCAGTATCACCCCACTGCCTTACCTTTTGACCCTCATGAAGGACTGTTGTCAGGCAAGACCAGGCCTTTCAAGAACCTGTCAGACTTAAGGAATGGAGAAACTTCCCTCTTTTAACACTTTGTACTTTATATCATCATACATTTATATCATCAAGTCAGTACTGACGTGTCTCCTCTCTATTCTAGATCTGTTCTTTACACTAGTGTGTAATGAACATAGAACAGATTTGAGCCTCAACACTGCCCTCACTCCAGGGTTTGATGCACAAACACACATACACATATACATCCGCAACCATACATGCTGCCTATTTAAAACGTTTTGTGTTAACAGTCACTGTAGCAGGAATCTTCAGGCCTGGTGATGGTGTGTATAGCGTTTATAGATCTGGATTGTGAGCTGACACTCCCCTCACCCCACAGTGATGTTTGAGGTATCTGAGCTATCATGCGTTGGGTGGATATCATGGACCGTTAACACAGGCTGACAAATGTCTCATCCCTCAGTAACTCTAGGGTTTGTGGTTCCAACTTAGAAGCAGTCATTCTACTTGATTTTTAATCCTTCATTTATCTGTAAGGAGCTTGAGATTTTGTTAAGATCTTTAATATTGTTGCAGCTCCGTTACTTTAACCAGCCACTTTGTCATCCATCTTCTTTAACCTCTTTGGCAAGTTGGGGCTGCAAATTCGCACAATCACTCTGCAACATTTACTAGCACTTAAGTTGATGTTAAATAAGAAATGTCCTAACAGGCTGTAAAGTGTAATGTAACTAATTTAGCTTTTGTTTAATTAAAGTGCAGTTGGCCTAGTTCTAAATCTGCCTGTTCACTTCTATCACTTCCTCTCATTCAGAATGCAGCCTCAGTCACTCTGCTCTGTAACTGAGAAATTTACAGGGAGGTCATCAGGATAATGTTGCTCAGGACTCAACAGCAGCACATACTGTACTGAATTTATAATGTGTGTCTCGTTCTTACTTGTCTAAAATACCAAAAACTGCAGGATGGAACTGTGTGTTATTTTTAGAGGGTATTTACTGTACAGAGTTCTGTGAGCCCTGTTTTTGCCTACTTGTTTACAGTGGTGCAAGGTTGGATTCTAGAGCTGCTTTTAGCCATGTGAAGTTTTCACTTGAATGTTGTTGTTTTTTCTTTTCCTGCACAGTCACATAATAGAAACATTGCATCACTAGAACAATAAATGAAACATTTAAATGCAAGTTTGAATTTTTAATCGTTTTTATTGTTAGGGGGTACATTTTATGATTTAACATTTTATAAGTACCTAATACATGCAAATACATGCAAAAACATGCAGACATAAAGCATTTCTGGATGGATTCTGTTCAGTAGACCTATTGTTAACAGTTATATTTAGTAGATGATATGGGGACCTGGGGGTTCTTTGGAGACCTCACCAAAGACTCCCAGGCCATGTGTTAAAACTGCTTCCTCTTCTTTGACAGAGAGAACCACGGAATGTGCATGGATAATATTCCTTGCTCTGTCTCAGAGCTCCGTAAATACCCAGCACACTGTAAAATATACTGTAAAATAAGTGGTATTTCAGTTACTTGTCTATCTAGTAGATTTCTATTAATCGTTTGAGATTAAAACAAGTCATTCACTGAATGTGGTTAACACTACCTAGACATACAGTATCATAGTGTGACACTATTGACTATACTGCGTTTTGACATGAAGTGTGTTGTCTTGTGCAGTGATTTCCTTATTAAATGTTTTGGGTGTGTAAATTACATGAAAAGGACCTTTTCCTTTCATCTGGTGTCTGTCTCTTCAGTAAAATCACTCCCAAGGAAAGATTTATAGCCAAACCGCTGATTGTCAAAGTTGCAAACACTTAAACGTGCACAGACATTCTAACGTATCGTTTTTTTGTTTGTTTCCGGCACCATTACAGATTAATGGAGCTGAATGGGCTCAAAATGTTTTCTAGAGTTAAGATTACATTTTATTCAAATATGTTAGAATACGTTATAATGTAGATTAATTAACACGTATAAACTGACAACATTTCTGTCATTCGTGAGGGCAAATTTGCCCATTTGGAAACAAAAAAGTGGTTAAAATTTGTTTGTGAACTAAGCCGTTGTTCACTGCTGTTAGCACTTCGATGTGGCGTCGGTTTTTAAAGTCTCGCGACAGCACGCAACGCAATGACTTCTGTCGGGTCGCGTCGTCTAATAAAATGACGCGCTTTCCGCTGCGTTCTTCGTTCACGCTCAGATTCAAATGACGCAAAGCTCAAATTCTGACTGCTCTCGACAATAAGTCGTCATCTGCTTGAAATAATAACATCAACAGAGACATTTCCTTAAAAGCAACGTTCAAGCTTTTGCCAACTTTTTACTTTAAATTCAAAGTTTACAATCTCACGGACCCGGCGTTGATAGGAACCGCTGGACGCAGCAGGAGCGACCTACCGGCAGACAAAGAAACCCAATTTGCCCGAGATCAACCCTCAATACTCGTTAGTTATGAATCATGTGGCCGTCGAAAATGTGCACGGTCTAGACCAGCAGGTACGCTGACACCCATGCATGGGCTTTGATGGATTTTCGATGCGCCCGGGGGTTCGTTGAAGTTGTAACGCGGTTAGTGTTAAAGATGGAGGTGCTGCTGTAGATGGAGCGGATGATGGGGATGATGGCGGATCTGCGGTGCTTGATTTGGCGCTTTGGGCTAATTTGTCAGAACGTCGTTTATTTAATGATTGCTTTCGATGAAACGGTTGAATAGCAGTTCTTAAGAGCGGCTGATGTGATCGCATACAGACACGCCACTATACGTACATCGACATTGAGAAACTTGAAGTTTATTATGTCGATATTCTGGTCTGATTGAACAGTTCGGCCAGGGCTTTTATTGTTTCGGGGTTTTTCATCTTTTTTGATGTACCAGCTTAACTGTTCGTTAAAGCAGCACCTGTGTTAAGGAAATGCTGCGTTTTTTTTCTCAGCACTACATTTTATTAACTGCGAGTTTTTTTAGATGTTAACAGCTGATTAGTTAAGATGCAATTAAATACATAGTTATACCGAAATGTTAGGTTGGACTTTTAATTTGATTATAGCTCCTGCAGCTCAGTTAGTATAGCGTTAGCAGCGCAAAGGTTGTGAGTTCGTGTCACAGGGAACACACATAGACAGAATGTATAACTTGAATGTGCTGTAAGTCGCTTTGGATAAAGCGTCTGCCAAATGGGTGTGTAGTTTCAATATAGTTGCTGGTCCCCTGGGTTTCTATGATGTACAGGTCCCTAGATTAGATTAATGTTATATCATAAAGCTGGTTTGATATCTGCTGTCATTCAACATGCTCATTTTTTTCAGCTCGCTGCCCTAGACTTGAACTCTGCAGATGTTCAAGGAGTCACTGGAAGTGAGTATCTGTTTTTTCGTTTAGAATGAGGCTTCTTTAGTCAAAGATGTTTATCCTAACAAAAGCTGTTCATCACCAGGGTGTTACATTCCACCTCATTTGAGAAACAAAGAAGCTCCCAAAAATGGTGCGTAAACCTTCTGCTAACCTTAGGAAACTCCATTTTATGCAATTTTGTATTTGAGAGCATATAATTGTTAGTTATTTGACACACAATAGTTGACACAATAGTCTGTTTGTCTGGTTGTCTGTACGTGTAGCTGTAGTTGCACAAAACGGTTTTTGTTTAGGAAATGTCTTGTGTAAGGTTTAGTTTGTCTTGTTTTCTGCTTCTGAGTGCTTGCTTTTGCTATCTTTGTGCCAGTGCACTACAGGTGGTGTCGTTAACCATGCAAAAATAAGTTGCATGTGTCTTTGTAAGTGCATGTACAGTTTTTTTTCCCTGTGCATATTCTCAAATAGTATATTTTTAAAACATGTTAGCTATTAAAAACAGGTAATAGAGTTCTATAGAATAGAGCATCTTGAGCCCTCAGTCTTGTGTTTTGTACTCTTTGGCTTCAACATCCCCTTGAATATGTTTATCTTTTAGCAGGAGCTTATTCCTCTGGTAGACAAAGCGGTTACTCGGTGGCACCAGGAAGGAGCTGTAAGTTTATGAAAGCCTTGGTTAGGGGAAGTTTGAAGGGAAATTGGTGGACAGTTGTGGCTTGCTGGTTAGTCAGGCTTGTAATCAGAAGGTTGCTGGTTCGATTCCAGCGCTGGCAGGTAGCAACTGAAGTGCCCCTGAGCAAGACACCCAACCCCCGATTGCTTCCCGGGCGCAACAGTGTGCTGCCCACTGCTACGTGTATGTTCACTCCTCACCAGTGTTTAGTTAAATGGAGATTTTACATTTTGGGTTACAATATCTGACAGATATGTCACTTCACTATAAATGTCCAGAGCGATGCATGAATCCATGTTTCATAATTGATTTCCTAAACACGCTTATAGAATTGTAACTAACATTCATGCAATCAAAATGTGACAATGAATCTGCCAAAGTGAATTAAACGGATTAAATTGACCATTCCCCACTTATATATATATATATATATATATATATATATACTTTTATATATATAAAAAGCTTCTATTCAGATAAGTGCTGAAATATTGTGCACCTAAAAAAATTCAAGATAAAGGACTGGCTGCTGAATACTTTTACCTGACTACTACTAACCCTAGCTAGTGCAGAATGCAGGAGTCTGCAACCTACTCTTCTAACCCTTTTTCTCTTTCACAAAGATTCTCCTGGAAGTTGGGATAATGGACGCAGCAACGGATTTGTAAATGGCTACCACGATGGCCGTGACAACCACATAAATGGTGGCAGTTTTGGTGAATGTGGTCCTGTGCGCAGTGACCGTGGCGGAAGGGGTGGCTACAGAGGGAAAGCCAGTGGTTCCTACAACCCTATTCAACCAATGCAGAATACAGGCAAGTGTCTCAGATGAATCTTTGTTAGGTATGCACAAAAACGCAAGGCTTACACAGTGCTTGTATTTTTTATTTTTATTTTTCTCCTACCTCATCTTTATTTCTGTATATCTTAATTAGGATTTGGCTATGACAACAAAGATAGTGGTGGATGGAATGCCTCAAAAGACCACTCAAAAGCTGTCTACAACAGCTTTGGTAGGGGCAGGTCTTCCTCCTCTAATGACAGAGGCTCTTCATTCAGAGGACGGTATTGTTCTTTTTCTTTTTTGCACTGAAGGACCCTTTAGAAAGTCACTTAAGATGTGTGACGCAGGTCGCTAACTTCTACAATGTTGCGTTTGACAGGTATGAGCGCATAGGTTTCGGTGGAGGTGGCAACGGTCGATGGGTGGAGGACTCCAGAGATGATGAGGACTGGTCCAAACCGTTGCCCCCCAATGAACGCCTGGAACAGTGAGTGCTAACCTTTCCTCAGAATTCAGAAATGTCAGCATTTGGTTTCAGTATATTGAATAATTTGTAAGTTCACTTGCCTTGCTGACAAGTGGTGCTGATGCCCTGCATGGCAACAGGAAAACATTTCTGTTAGTCTGCAGACATGGTTAGTATGTAAATATGATAATTCTGATGTGGCTTTAAGGTAGTTTGTGGTTTTAAAAGCAGTGTTGCTTTATCTTCTCCACAGTGAGCTCTTCTCTGGAAGCAACACAGGGATTAACTTTGAAAAATATGACGACATTCCTGTTGAAGCCACAGGACATAACTGTCTTCAACATATTGAAAGCGTGAGTCACCTAGTCCAGCTCTCTGACACAGCTGAGTTGTAAGTGAATGCTTGACTTTTTGTTAACGCTTTTCTATAATGTAGTTCCAGGATGTAGAGATGGGAGAGATTATTATGGGTAATATAACCCTGAGTCGCTACATGCGCCCAACTCCTGTCCAGAAGCATGCTATTCCAATCATCAAGTCTAAGAGGGACCTGATGGCGTGTGCGCAGACAGGTCAGGCTGTTTGTCAGTGCAGGAAATAATTTCTGACTGTTCTCTTTCTATGTTCGAGTGTTTGTGCAAAATGTTTTTTTTGTGTGACATTTGTGACAATGACATTTTGTGTTTGACTCAAACAGGCTCTGGTAAAACTGCGGCCTTCCTGTTGCCAGTGCTAAGTCAGATATACACTGAAGGTCCAGGAGATGCACTGGAAGCAGTGAAGAACAGTGCCCAGGTAGTCGCATTCTGTGTGTTTGTCTTGGAATAAAGGAAGCAGCTGCTTCTTTATGTTGTGTATCTGAACTGGGCTCATTTTGTTTTTTAGGAAAATGGGAAATACGGACGACGTAAGCAGTATCCTATTTCACTGGTTCTTGCCCCAACAAGGGAACTTGCTCTTCAGATCTACGATGAGGCCAGGAAGGTAATTAAAGCTTAACCAAAACGATGTATTTTTAAAAACAATAAAACAATGTATTATTATATGTACTGTGTACTATTTGGTCATGTACTACTATGTGCTACTCAGTGTAGGTTAAAAGAAATGTTATATTTCATTGTTCAAATGAATATTGCAATCACAATCTAAATTCTTAACTATTCTTTAATTATTCTTTAAGTCAAATGATGATTGATTTGGCTCCACTAAGCAAAACTTGTAGCACTTCAAAATCAAACAGGGAAATCTTTATAAATAACCAATCTTTGTTAAATCTCTCAAGTTTGCCTACCGCTCTCATGTGCGGCCATGTGTGGTGTATGGAGGTGCTGATATTGGTCAGCAGATTCGTGATCTTGAGAGGGGCTGCCACCTGCTGGTGGCCACACCTGGTCGTTTGGTGGATATGATGGAGAGGGGCAGAATTGGCCTTGACCACTGCAAGTATGTCAAAAATCAGTGGCACTTGTCTCTTCCATGCATTAAGGTTTTGTTTGGAGTGTTTTATCTCACCATTGTTGGACCTTAATAACCAAATCCAAAAGTTTACATTTGAGTTGTCTTTGTCAGTTACTTGGTGCTGGATGAAGCAGACAGGATGTTGGATATGGGTTTTGAGCCACAGATCCGCCGTATTGTTGAGCAGGACACCATGCCTCCTAAAGGGCTGCGTCAGACCATGATGTTCAGTGCCACCTTTCCAAAGGAGATCCAAGTGAGCAATTTATAGTCATGTCATCATGGCATATTCCAGAAAAATGTCTTCGCTATAAAGGCTGTTTTTTTCCCCTGAGTTTTGGTGTATTGTTTCTTAGATCTTAGCTCGTGACTTTCTTGAGGACTACATCTTTCTGGCTGTGGGCAGAGTTGGTTCTACCTCTGAGAATATCACCCAGAAGGTGGTGTGGGTTGAAGAAAATGACAAAAGGTCCTTTTTGCTTGACCTACTTAATGCCACAGGTGATTTAATTGATTAATAGCTCCTAAAAACACCCAGCAAAGTTAATATGCCTTCAGCATCCAACCCTCCCAGGAAGTGTTTGAGGAGAGTAAACTAGCTTGTTTTGGGTTAAAAGTTATTCAATAATTAGTTGACTTGGTGATTGTCTCACTTGAAAATATTCATTACAGTGGAAGACTGATCTTAATTCAAAATGAATTTCAAAGTGTTTCTGTAAGCACAAGTAAAAAGAAACTGAGCTGTCTGTAAATCTGTAGAAAAACAGTAAACCTTGTTTTGGCCATATGGATTTTCTTTCAAAAGTCCTATATGCAGTAATGCTGCATGTCTAACAGCCACTTTCTAAAAGCAGAACTCCATCTGCATCCATGTAAACTGTACAAAATGAAACTAATTTATTGAAGCTAATCATAAGGTCTGATTTTATTCAGTCATTCCCAATGAGGTTCAGGACAATATGGGGGAGATAATAGAAAAACCTGGTGAGTAGAGACACGTCCCCACTGAAAGTAAATTGAATGCAAGTCTCATCTTACTTTTCATAATTTCATCATTTTGATTAATTTTTGTTTGTCTTTAACAGTTTTCCACCATGTTTCCAGAACCTTCTTTAGTCAAAAGTTGTTTTAAAAATTCTGGATTTTTACTATAAATATACTGTCATTTGCATAAATGTCATTTACATCATGTTCGTGTCAAACAGTTCATTCCTACGGTTGGATCTGTGCATGAAGTTAAAATTTAAAGCTATTAGACTGCTGTAATTAACTTGACATTAGCATTCTGGAGGGGTAACACGTGGTGGTTCAGCCTGGTTAGGAGTACAGTAGTCTTGTGAATTTAATGTCAAATTTACTTTAAGGTCCAAATGTTTGTGACCTTTTGCCCTGCATTGCCATTCATTGTGTTACGATTTCAAAAGTATAGACCAAAGTGTTATGTCAAGTTTTCATTGTCATACATCTCATACAACAGGGAAAGACTCTTTGACTTTGGTGTTTGTTGAGACCAAGAAGGGTGCTGACGCTCTTGAGGACTTTCTGTACCGCGAAGGCTATGCCTGTACCAGTATCCATGGCGACCGCTCCCAGCGAGACCGTGAAGAAGCACTCCATCAGTTTCGCTCTGGGAGATGCCCTATTTTGGTTGCCACTGCTGTATGTAGTTTTTTTTTTTCCCCAATTGTCAGATGCACAGCATGGTATTTTGGTACAGGTCACTAAAATGTTTATTTCCTGCAGGTGGCTGCTCGTGGTCTGGACATCTCTAATGTGAAACATGTAATTAATTTTGACCTGCCTAGTGACATTGAAGAATATGTCCACCGCATTGGACGTACTGGTCGTGTGGGCAACCTCGGTAAATGCAATGACAATATTTGACAATCTGCTGTACTGTGTACATAAGGTTTAAAAAATATTTTGTCTGAGACTTTCAAGTCTCAGCGCTGTGTAGAATATCAGGCTTTCTTTGCTTTGGTTGTTACAGGTCTTGCTACGTCATTTTTTAATGATAAAAATGGCAACATCACTAAGGACCTGTTGGACATCTTGGTGGAGGCCAAACAGGAAGTACCTTCATGGCTGGAGAGCCTGGCCTATGCGCACCAGCACAAGAGCAGCAACCGTGGACGTTCCAAGAGGTACCTTTTTAAATTTCTGGCTGAGGCTTT
>JAZGTJ010002961.1:23983-38521 GCA_036877575.1 Botia almorhae
CCCCATCGGAACCACACAGACACAAACACACACACCGCAGATCAGGATGTCCCACCCGCAATTTCTTTTTTGTTCCATCTGTTTACTCTTACGTCTCGTATCCAATGTGCGTTTACATTATTCTATCAAAAAGTTTCCAGTCAATCACTAATATGAGTGCCGTGATTTACCCTCAATTGTGGATAGACTTTTAAAGTACACCCAACATCAATTAATTAGACACAATTTTTTTAATGCTGCCATCATAAAGATAAAAATGATTTAAAAAATCAGATTTTTATTTTTTGTGCCAGTGTAAACGCAGCCATAGAGACCTAAGGGTTTACTGTTTTGACGTGAGCCAGTAAGCAACCACCATTTATTTATCGAAACATTGTTAATTTGTAGAAACATTGGCGATCACTCACAACATCAATCATAGTTCTATACAGCAAAGCACATCTCTCAGTCTACTTGATTTTATAACTGGAAAATGACAGAATACAGAAATTCGGTGCGTTTTTTTGGTAATTGCAAATTAGAATGCTGAATTTTACTCTTGACTAAACGCACAGCTCTGTGTTCAGCAAAGTGTTTAGTGACTAGTTGCCTTGGAAACACCAATACCAGCCGCTGCTAGCATAATGTTGATCGGTCGGGGACGTTCAGGGAAGCCCTCCCTCCATCTGTGCACAGCCTTCTCGGCACAGAGGGGCTATTTGTAAAAGATCTCACACAGAAATGTTCAAATATTAATCTACTGTTCTCTATTTGCTGCTAAATTTAATCTGTTTCTATTTCCATTTATAGTTCAATTTCACATCGCGCATTTATATGAGATTCAGGTGAGTCTTCTGTCATATGAAATATTTGACCAACTGCAGAGAGCCCTAACACATACCAAACTAGCACTGTCTTAAATTATGTGATCATAGTGCATGCTAAGCTCATGTATTTGTGCAGTACAAGCGTATGTTGGAGCTTTCTAATAGTCAGGTTGGGTTGCCGTAGCAACAGGAGTGCAGTTGTCCTGTTTTTGCTAAGGCATTCATTAGTCCTACCTTCAGTTTCTGGCTGAAGGATTTGCTTGAATTTTGCTTGGTTGGTTTGTCTGCTTGTTTGTTTTGTCATTTGTTTTTTGCTTTACTGCTCCTTTACAATGCTGAAAAGCTGCTGTGAGGTTTTTTGTATTTTGTTTTCAGTTCAAGCTTTGTGATTTACCAGATTGCCATGAACTTAAAGCGTATGGTGCGTTCAGCTCAGATCTCCTGCTCTCTCCTTTGTAACTGTACCACTTATTTTGAACTTGTTCCTGTGGTCCTACATTTTAATTTTTTGAAGCTAGAGAGAGTGGGAGAGAAAATACCCATATAGTCAAGTTTCTTATTTTTCTGTGTTTTGCCTAAACTTAACGTTAGGCCATTTTTCAAGTTCAGGTTTGACACCAGCTTATTTCTGTTGTCATTGATGTAATAGATTATCTTTAAGTCATGATTGGCTGTAGGTTAACTTTTAATATAAACATTGCCTTTAAATGGAATGTAAAAATATATAAATTATCAAAATAAGAAGGCACATTTGTTACATCTGGTAGAGGAACTGCAGCTCTTCCCTTAGCTCAGGTGATTTAGTCTCGTTGTAAGAATCTAATTGGGTCATGCAGGAACCCACAGCAGGAGAAGTTTGAGTGTATCTGTTGCCTGCAGATGATCTAGTTCACACACATGTATTAAAAGTTCTCTTTGGTTTTGTTGTACTGCAGAAAAGATACCGTGCAGCCAAAGAGGCCTACGAGAACCTCCTACAAACAGACAATTTACCTGCACAGGTGAAAGCTGCTACCTTACAACAGTTGGGTAAGACATGTGTTTACGTATTTAAAAAAAACACTGAAATACAATAATATAAGTTTTTTTTTTAAATGACTGTCTGAGTCTGTGAAAGTCAGAGTGTAAATTCAGAGTGTAATTTACACTACAATCAACAACCTGTCCGTTCTGTGGCTGCTGAATCTGAAATATTTATATATATACAGTATTAACATGAGTATATTCTTCTATCTGTAAACTGTGTAAATGCATCTTTCAGTGGCTGTGATTGATGTTGTCTGTCTGTCTGTCTGTCAGGCTGGATGCATCATACAGTGGAACAGCTGGGTGATAAAGCTAATAAAGACAGCTATGCTATCCAGTGTCTCCAAAAATCCCTGAAAGCGGATCCAAACTCTAGCCAGTCCTGGTATTTTCTTGGCAGGTCAGTTTCCTCAAGGTAAACACTCTGAGATGCTCTGTGCCAGCTCACCTCTCACATCTCAAGGTTTTGTTTGCTCTTTGTAGGTGCTATTCCAGTATTGGGAAGGTACAGGATGCGTTCATTTCATACAGACAGTCCATAGACAAATCAGAGGCCAGTGCAGATACGTGGTGCTCCATAGGGTGAGTGTAATTTCCTGCCTTCTGTAAATGTCACCAATGCTTTTGCTAATAATTGCTAGTTAATAATTTAAAAATGATTAACTTATCTCATTACAAACCTGTTGTTTGTTTTTGTGTGTAACAAATCAAATCTTGATGGTGCTGTTATCATACAGTAGAATTGAATGTTTGTTAAGATTCTGAAATGTAAAAAAACAAACATGAAAGTATTATAACAGTTGCCTTGTATTTAGATGCCTTACTGCTGTGTAATCTTGTCTGGTAGTGTGTTGTACCAGCAGCAGAATCAGCCCATGGACGCGCTGCAGGCGTACATATGCGCCGTGCAGCTGGATCACAGTCATGCTGCAGCTTGGATGGATCTGGGAACGCTCTACGAGTCCTGCAATCAGCCTCAGGATGCCATCAAGTGCTACATCAATGCCATGCGCAGCAAAACCTGCACCAACACTGTTGCGCTTGCAAGCCGCATCAAATACCTGCAGGTAAGTGTGAGCTTCAACCTGCATGAGTGTAGAAACTCATAGCAGTGCTCGGGGCCCTTTTGCTTGGTATGTGGGTCTCACTACATATTGCATTTGTTCTCAATATGTTTAATTAATTTCTGTCACCTTCTTCATTCTCCATTTGTATGAATGAGTCAAGTGATTTTTATTAATTTCAACTGGAGCTGTAAATAATTCGCAATAATGCAGTTGTGGCCACTTTGACCCTTGATCTGTCAGCAGTCATGCACACAAGTGGAACTGCTGCGTTTGAACTGCTCGCCGCTCCAGCTCACATGGCTGTTTAAATGTGTTTTTCACACGTTTTCATCCTAGGCTCAATTCTGTAACCTTCAACACAATAGTCTACAGAATAAAAGTAAAATGCTTCCTGGTATTGAGGAAGCTTGGAGCCTCCCAATCCCAGCAGAGCTAACGTCCAGACAGGGTGTCCAGAGCTCAGCCCAGCAGGTGAGACCAGATAGTCACACACCTTTAGACGTGGCCCTTTATACACATGCACACACTGGTGTAACCATGTTCCTGATCATCGTGTTACTCTTCTAACATTTCGCAATATAAATATTGGTGTTTTGGAAATTCTTGGGCTAATTACCTTTCTGCAAAACACCTCATTCTAATAGTGGTTTTAATAGCTGCATGGTTTTTGACCAGCAGCATGGTTCTGTATGTGGCCTTTAAAACCGAGGTACTTCAACATCTAGAGCTACTAAAGGAATAGTTTATAACAAACTAAAAGTTATGTTCATCTATTCATTCTCTTGTTTTAAATTCATGTGACTGACTTTCTCTGTGAAGCACAAAAGTCTTTCCCCACAGAATGTGGATTGATCCATCAAGCCCTGAAAGATTCTAAATTAATCAGTGCAACCTTTAGCAGGAGTGAATTTGTCTCAGAATTTCAGAACACTTGTCTGCTGTTTGTTTTTGTTGAATGTTAAAGAGCAACATAAACATTGTTTAAAATTCAACGACAAAATAAGGTAACACAGACATACTTTTATTCTTAATTTATCTAGATTAAGAGATGTGACCTCCAGATTAATATTGGCTATAAATGTTTTTTTCAAAGCATTTAAAAACATTTGAGACTTTTTTACTCTGGCTTCTGTTTGTAATGTAGTTTGTAGCAGCTGTACTGTTGCAGTATCTCGCCAAACACTGACAAACATGCTTCAGTAGATTATAGCTGACACAGAGAGAGTGTGTATGTTTTCATTAACGACAACAGTACAATGAGATGCTTTTTGTTTTCTCTCATTGATACTGATGCACTTACTCATGATAAATGTTTTATTTGTTCTGAGTTTCATATCTTTGTCTCAGAGTTTTGTTGTATTTTGGGATGTTAAGGTTAATATAGTGTGAGTCATTTAGCCCAACAGAAGTCCACGGGAGATCTGATTTGAGAACTTAATTCTAAAATTACAAACTTCTTTAAATGTTGTTGCAGCTCTAATTTTATAATCATTAAGGTTTAGGCTGAAAAGGTTTTGACCTCCAAATGCAGATCCTTTATATTGTTTTTATTTCTGTATTGAGTCCATGGCAGACGATTGAACTGTGTGGTAAAAAATTTGGAACATTCTGAAAAGTCATCAACCAAATTTAAGGTCATCTTCTCAAACTCTGACATGACATAAATTCCTTCCTGACATGATTTAGATTTTCCAGGGGACCTGAAAAATCTACTGGTTAGTGAGTCAGGCTTGTAATCAGAAGGTTGCTGGTTTAGTCCAGTGGTGGCAGGTAGCATCTCAAGTGCCAGATAATAAGTCTGAGTTTGGTGATGAATTTGGTAAAAGTGCCACCCACTGGCCAAAGTGTGTAAAACATGGGAAAAATAGTTTAGTAATGTTGGAATAACAGGGCAGAATATCACGTGGAATTCTCTGAGTTTCTCTTACTGTGGTTGTTTGTTATGAACATGTTTAAATTAGAAATTTGAGTTTGAAACTCTCCCTGCAGCTCTGCGTTGTGTGTTGCTAAAATATTCATTAATTGTCTCATTTTACTGCGTTTGGAGCAGAGGGAATCAATGACTCTCTTTATCTCCACCTTTCTGTATCTCTCCCAGGCTTGTAAGTCTCACCCAGGCTCATCAGGGGAGGCTCATGGCTCTGGCCAGTCACTGCCCCACCATGTGAGTCCACTGGATCAGGGCGAGGATCAGTCCAACCCAGCCAAGAAGAAGAGAACCATCAGTCCTACTAAGGTTTGTGTGAGTGTCTGTAATCTGCCATAACGACTGCCATAACGACTGCCATAACGACTGCCATAACGACTGCCATAACGACTGCCATAACGACTGCCATAACGACTGTCATAATGACTGTCATAATGATTCAGATCTTTGTCTTCTCTGTAGTTTTTTTCAGAGTCTTGGACTAACAGTCCAGCACAACCACAAACTCGAAACTGGTACCTGTCCCCTCAGAAGCTGCAGGTGAGCTCAGACAATGGATGTGACACTTGTGACTGACCTGACTGTCTTTATGAGGAAAGTGCTTCATTGTTGACACTGATAACAGTCTAATGTGTTACTGACAGACTTGTTTTCTTCAGGTGCTGGAGCAGCTGCGTGCTAACCGGGCCAGCCTGAAACCCATTCAGTTGCAGATGCTGGAGCAGCTGGAGGCCCAGCTGGAGGCCATGCATCTACACCAGCAACAGGTACAACACACAGAACCTTCCAGAAACCTGCAGTCTAATGGATGCTTCTCTCAGCAATACAATACAATATAACCCTATTGAATGCTGATTTGTCACGTTTTCATTGTAAAGGTCTCCGTTTGCCCAGCTTTCCTAAAGAGATTGCTTTAAAACTGTTTTTATGGTTTGCTTCTAACTATAGATGAAACAAAACTCTTCTGAGCAGATACGACCCACCATCCCCAATGGGCCGTCAGCCAATTCATCACTGCCTGCTCACCCCAATCCTCATGGCCCGGCTTTACGTCCACCCTGCAACGCTCAGTCGCTGACCAATGGGCCCATTCCTCCCAGCACTGGCCCCCAACCCACGTCAGTCAGCAATAATTACATGACAGGCCCCAAACCTAATGGAGACGTGCCTTACCTGCACCCTAACGCACTACCTCACAACTGCACAAGCCCAGGAGACCCATGGAAGAGCCAGGATCTCAAGTTTGCTCAGGTCTGCTTCTGATCCATGAACAGAACCAGAACAAATCTGTTTCCTGCCATCATTCGTTAGGCTCAATTATTCAACTTACCAGAGTTTTTGTAAAGAAAAACCAGTAAGTATTCATACCAGTCAAAGCGCCATAATCTACTCTTAACGTACTTTGTCTTTGCAGGGGCTTCAAAAGGGTCCAGGTTTGCATTGGGCAGGTCCCAATGGTGACCGGACTCTCTTCTTTAGTGCTTCAGCCGATGGTGGCCGTCACAGTCAGGTTGGACATTCCGCTACCACGACCCCTAGCTACCCCTCAGAGCCTGCTGTCAATCATCTGTCCTCCCCTTCCTCCACATTGTCACCCGCTTCCTCCTCCTTGCACATGGCTACCTCAGGTGCTCCACCCAGCACCTCCCTGACCAAAGAGAGCGCTGCCCCACAGGACAATGGTTCTACTGCCACCAACCACCACAGTCCTGGCCACACACCCACTTCAACGTCCGGATCGCCAGCAGCCCATTCCACAGACAATCCACAGCTCTCTGCCCATCTCAGAGGCAAAGAGAGTCCCGTCACCGGCTCCAGGGTTAACCATGTCCATGCAGCTCCAGGCAGTTCAGCGGCTTCTTCGCCTGCCTCTGCGTTGTCCACCACGCCCCCCTCGCCCCACTCTGTTGAGCCAATGGCCAATCTTAAGAAGCCAATCTCTGTTGCAGCCGAACTGCCTTCTGACGTCACGATCAATGGAAGTGGAAAAGGAATTTGTTCAGAAGACTCTCAGAGCCCGTTGAAAGTGGAGCCGCCCGAGCTGTGTATTAAAGCAACTACGCCTCACAGAGCCCCCTACTCCTCGTCTACTATCTCCATTTACCCCATGTCTGTGGACGTCCTGAAGGCCTGCAGGTAAGTTTAGGCCAGTAGAATTTACTGTGTGTGTCTGTCAGTTGTGCTTTAATGTTGAGGCCTCATTGAGTCTCAGCTGCAAGCAATTGCATGCAAAACTAAAAAATAGTAAAGAGTCTGTCCTTAACAGGAAATGGATTTGCTTTTTTTTAAGTTTTTGCAGAAACAAGTTTTGATGTGTTTGTTTTTTGATGGTGTATATAACAGGAATCTGGGAAAGAACGGCCTGTCGAACAGCAGCATCCTGCTAAACAAATGTCCCCCGCCCCGCCTCCCTCCCCCCCCTTCACCCACTCTGCCTAAAGACAAGCTCAACCCACCCACGCCAAGCATCTACGTGAGTACATCACAGTTTTACCATATACAGATATACCGTTTTACCTGTATTTACCATTTTAACCACATTATACGTGTACATGCATAGAAGTAATCGGATCACTTTTACAGTCTAAATGCATTTTTTAGTATTATTGCTATGTTTTTATAAAGGGAGTGTAAAAGAATGAAGTTGCTTTGATGAACGTTTGGCTGCTTGATTTGTTTTAATTTGGTCTGTTTCAGCTGGAGAATAAGAGAGATGCGTTCTTTCCTCCACTGCACCAGTTTTGCACCAACCCGTCCAACCCAGTCACTGTCATCCGTGGTCTGGCTGGAGCTCTCAAACTAGGTTAGAATTCAGCCCATTAGTCCTAACACGCACACACACACCGACGCTGACCTGAAAGGCTAAATGTGGATTCTTGATGGGAGCTATTTAGTTTCACTGGCTACTTGATAACTGGACAGAGAGAAACTTGTTGTAAAGCTTGACTGTTTGCGAGGTGATTTGTTCCCAGAGTGATTCACTTCTCACACTAGTGTTGATATTACTAATGATTATTTATAATAAGATGGAACAATATTTTTTGTGCTTGTAAATGTTTTAACCTTGCAGTAACATGGGAATCTGTTCTCCCTCTGCAGATCTTGGCCTTTTCTCCACAAAGACTCTCGTAGAGGCTAATCCAGAGCACCTGGTGGATGTAAGGATACAGCTGTGTCAGCCAGCCGATGAGAACTGGGACATGAGCGGCACAAGGAAACAGTGGCGCTGCGAGAGCAGTCGCTCCTACACCACTATCGCCAAATATGCACAGTACCAGGCTGCATCTTTTCAGGAGTCACTGCGGGTGCGTCCACACATCCCAATGATCCTGCAGTTACACTAAGCAGGAGATCAGAGCAGATCAGTGTTAGTGGTTTCAGCAAGCTTGTGTTTATCTGTTTCAGGAAGAGAATGAAAAGAAGGGCCAGAAAGATCTTTCGGACTCTGAGATGACATCATCAGAACCGTGGGTTTCATTCATCCTTTGAGACTGGTCTTGTGTTAGTCTTGTGTTCAGTAATATTAACCTTCATTTGTTCTGTTGGTTCTGTTCAAGTGTTTCTAGAAGAAAATGTTCTTTGAAACAGATCAAGTTTGGGACCAACATTGACATCTCTGATGATAAAAAGTAAGTCTCATCTTTTGTTTTTGCACTCCTATCTGTAAATTTTGACTTGTCGTCTTCAGTATGTTTTTCATGTGATTGTATTAGACGATTAGATGTTGTGATTGTTTGGTGCTTCTATATGTAAAATCTAAAATTCATGAGGTTAATCATTAGTCAGATGTGTTATACACACTCAAATGGCACGGACACCCAAAGCTGTTGCAGGAATGTGGGTTACTGGCACAGAAACGTGGCAGAGTTTTGACTGTACTGCCCCCTGTAGGTGGAAGTTGCAGCTGCAGGAGTTAAGTAAGCTGCCTGCATTTGCTCGGGTGGTGTCTGCGGGTAACCTGTTGAGTCATGTGGGTTACAGTATTCTGGGAATGAACACAGTCCAGCTGTTTATGAAGGTTCCGGGCAGCAGAACACCAGGTCTGATCTACACCATCTAGTGTTTATTACACTTCACTGGAAATGACATTTCATTTGCTGAAATTTCTGTTGGTTGCTTTTGATTGATTAAATAAATTCTTCAAAACACTATCTAATGATCTGATCTGTGCTGTTTTTTCGTCTTTAGGTCACCAAGAACACAATAATTTCTGTGCAGTGAACATAAACATTGGTCCAGGAGACTGTGAGTGGTTTGCAGTGCCTGAACCGTACTGGGGCGTCATAAGTGAATTCTGTGAGAAGTACGTGAGGTTCTGTAATGTGTTTTGCTTCAGTCTGCTGTGGATGATTGTCATTATAGCTGGAATCACAGTCACTGGGGGCAGTAGTGGCCTATTGTTTAGAGAGTTGTAACCATGTTTAACCTTGTAACCAGGTTGCTGGTCTGATTCCAGTGCCAGCAAGTGACAACTGAGGTGCACTTAGCAAGGCACCTTATCCCCGATTGTTCCCCAGGCATCGCAATCCTGCCTGTTGTTCCCTGCTGCTTTGTGTTCATGACTTGCATTGTGTGTTTACAACTTGCTACTCCAATAAATGCAAAGTATGGGTCACTAGCTCATAAATGGGTCACAAATGACTCTCCCTAACCCACCATGTCACTTCATGGTTAAAATAGCTGACATGTCTACAGTAAACATGTTTTCATGTTTCTAGTTTTAGAGATTTAACATTTATTTTATTGGCTTTTATTGGCTAAGATAAAAAAAGTGAATTGACAATCAATTAAACAATGTGAAAAATCTAACCATAATCCTAATTTTTTTTTAACTTTTTAGGAACAACATTAACTTTCTGAAGGGGTCATGGTGGCCGAATCTGGAGGATTTGTACGAGGCTAATGTACCAGTGTACCGCTTTATCCAGCGTCCTGGAGATCTGGTGTGGTTGAACACAGGAACAGTCCACTGGGTTCAGGCCATTGGCTGGTGCAATAACATTTCTTGGAATGTGGGTCCTCTTACAGGTGTGTATTTAACACTCTAACCCTGAACCTAATATACACAATCAGTCAATAAAACAACAAGGATTACAGTTTGGCTCTTGGTAACTAATGGAAAGTGTCACAGCAGTTCGTTTGATCATGTGATGTTTCCTCGGTATTTATCATCTAAGCAACTGAGATGTGATGTTTGTCTGGTTCCTACAGCTTATCAGTACAAGCTGGCAGTTGAACGCTATGAGTGGAACAAACTTCAGAGTGTCAAATCTATGGTTCCCATGGTGCATCTGTCCTGGAACATGGCAAGGAACATCAAAGTGTCTGACCACAAGCTCTTTGAGATGATTAAGTAAGAGTATGTTCTTTGTAGTAAACTGCAGTGTAGGAGTGATGTTGTCACATGTCTAGAAACGTGAAGCTGCTCAGGGAGGATGAAGGTCATATTGTCTTTGATTAGAGTAGGAGGGTGTTGCAAGTCTTGTAAGAGTTTCCCTGGTTTAACAGGTTTTGCTTGCTGCGAACACTAAAACAGTGTCAGGCGATCAAAGAGGCCCTTCTGGCTGCTGGGAAGGAGACAATTTGGCATAGAAGAAGCCGGGATGAACCGGCCCATTACTGCACTATCTGTGAGGTACATCCATATTCTTATTGTTAAATCATTAGTGTTATTGTGTGATATGTGAAAATAACGTTGAGCTCTTGTGCTGAATGATTCAGGTGGAGGTATTCAACCTTCTGTTTGTGACGAGTGACAGTTACACTAGGAAGTCTTACATGGTTCACTGTCAAGACTGTGCACGGAAAGGCAGCAGTGATCTTGATGGATTTGTTGTGTTAGAACAGCACAAGATAGATGACCTGATGCAGATTTATGACCAGTTCTCATTAGTAAGTAATTTCTCCACTGTTATCACTGTCCTGTATGCTGTTTTTCTTCTGACATGTACTGCCTAGAGAGATCTCAATATGTGCTGCGGTATTAAATGCATTCTGCAGTGTGACCTGCTGCATTCTGCAAACTGCTTTACCACGAACAGCATTTTGCTGCATTACAATTATTACACATGCAGTGTCCATGAGCTCATGTTAACTGACACAAAAAATGTTTGTCAGTGTATTTAAATATTTAAATTAACTGCATTTTTTATTCAAGGTTTATACTTACAAGACTGAACTAGTGAAGTGAAAGGGGGATTTAATTGTTTTCTAAACATTGTCTTTAGACTCTAAGTTTTCTTTCTTCCTGGTGTTTTTAGGCCCCTCCGCTGCATTCATCTTGACAACGTTAAACGCTGTATGTGTGGATAATATCGCATTACAGGAACTCTATAAACGGACCATTTCTGATATTCAGGGCAGTTACGGCAGCGTCTCACATGGCTGGTGACCGCAGGAAGTGTGCGGGACCGACGACTAAAGTGGCTGTGTCTATGCAACCTGTTTATAAACTGCAGTGTTTCGTTATGGCCTACAGGGGGCTGGGTAAGTTTCTTCCCTATGGACCTCTACCTAAACGGGCAGCTGGCCTCTGCATCACTAGGGAAATTAATCAGAAAAGCTGGAAAGGAAATTATGGGAAAAATGTTTTGTACATATGGTCTCACAAATGGCATCGTCACTTAAAGACTACTGACTTGAGACCTTTTGGTATTTTGTAACATTATGAAGTCTTCTGTTTCATGAGTTTGCCTTTACAGGAAGGAGCGCTAGCCTAGCTTTTTGTATATTAAATAGCGATTTACAACGACTTTGGATGGCAAAATCTACAAAAAATATTTGTAATGTGAAGAATAAGGTGATATAATTTTTTTACTGCTTTTGTTTTACCTGTCTTTTTTGAAACCATGTTTGATATTTTTGTTTCTTAGGTAAGAAAAAAGGAAAATTACAGCCAAGTCACAAAGAAAAATGAGTTGCACATAGAATAAGGAATAAAGTGTAAATTGTGATTGTTTTCCCCTCATTGTTTCTAATCCTGATGTACATTTACACTATTTATAAATACATATTTATTGCTTGAAGATATTTGTGAATGGAATGCTGTTACTTTTTTCAAGAGTACCTGCCATTAAATTCAAAGGAGTTTAGTCATTTAAACTGCTCCTGCTTTTTTCTATATAGAATTAAATTGCTTAGAAAGCATTGTGCAGAAACTATGAAATTGTTTTATTGTTTGAAGACTGTTTTATGAGTTATTAAACAGGTTGTCAACAGTTTAATTTGCATTTGACTTGTATTGAATATAATTGCATATGGCAGGTTATCTGCTGCTCTTTACTCTTGATAAAGGTCTTGCTTCTGTTTTCATTTTATACTTGCTCACAGCTAATACTAAAGCTTGAAGTTATACATATTTTTTTAACCTAGTTGTTTTTTTATGTGTCTTATGTACTGCAGAGGTAAGTCATTACCACTGGTCACTGTTTTACTGTTAAACCTACTTGTTTACAGTCATGGGGTCAGTTACCATTGAACAGGCTTTGAAACCTCTAAAGGTTCACTGCTTTTCATGCTGTATGTTTTACTGAAAAAATTAGGAACTGACGGATTAACATCATGTAATCAGCATGTTTACTTGACCAAACACTTTGATGACTCACTAGTTAATTTACTAATCCTAATGTGTGTCTACATAGAATGTCATATTTTTGAATCACATTCCTGTATTTACTCAGTAAAATTCACCTGTTAGGTGAGGAAATGTGTTGAGTTTCATCCAGAGATCATGTGTTTCGGTCATTTTATCTTTAACTTGTTCCAGTGGGTTGTTGTCCGCCCTAAAGCTGAATACATAAAATGGTAATATGTTCAAGCAATTTGTCACATTTCAAAACGTTATTGATGATGACGTCAGTACATTAAGTTATTACGTTTTACGTTTTTAAATGTTTGTTTGGAAAAAAAAATCTTTGCACTGAGCAGTGACAGGTGTTAGGGATGTTGACAAATCTCATGGCTTAAGTTTAAGTTTAGCAGTGAGGAATTGGCTCTGAAACCCATCTTACAATGTAACTGTAGTTTGTCAAACAGATCAGTGAATGCCAGGTTCAAAACCACATCACAAATGGTCTGGTGTGAGGCCATCAAAGCACCAGTAGCCATGTGTAGCTGCCGACAGGCCGACATGATCTACACTGGCTACTGAGCAAATGATGGGAGCCTAGAGCTTGTTCTTCTGTGGTGTGTCTAGGATCTGCTCCTGTGATCAGCTAGGCAAAAGACAAATAACAATTACCTGCTGAAAACTGACAAACGCATTATTCATCCATAAATGGACTTATGTGGAGTTTCGCTCATGCAGTCTTTGTCAGCATCATCTGTCCTTCAAAACAGGTGCGTTAAACTCAACCGATTGTATAATAGCCTGGAAATGAATGTAGCAAACAGATGTGCCATAGAATTTTTTTTTGATGCTGTAGCTATGAAGACAGATGATGGAAAGTTAAACAGGATGGGATGCCATATTTAAAGTCTTTTAGATTAGGACTTGATCGCAACTGCAGTCTGTTTAACAGGTAGCTTTCTCTCCATATCTTTTTTTTCACACAGTTACATGACAAGTGTTAGTGGGGTTGGGGGAGGGTTGTTGGGAGTCTTCTATATTTTCTTATTTCAGGATCCCCCATATTTCAGATGGGTTAGAAGAATTTTGGATTTTGCTCATTGGCTTGACTTCTGTGAGACCTCCATGCCCACCATGGCGTGGATGACACCATAAGTGTTTACCATTGTAAACTTTCCTGATCTCTGTCCCTCAATGTGATTCCCGCCTAGTGTTTTGTTAGATGACCAGAAACTGTTGCTTTAAATCTGTTCTAGACTTCCTACTGATCAAGAATGCAGTCTCTTCACTCTTCAGTCTGGCTGACTGTCTTCATCTTACTGCTTTGAGTCATTGAGACACATCAATGTTTCAGTGATACAGTCCGGCTAACAAGTATTTGAAGCCACAGAAAGCTTTCCTGTATTTAACGGGTGTTGTTAATGAATTACAGTTATAAAATACTTTGATCATTTTACATACAGAGATGAGCTAAAACACACACGTAGCATTAATTATTCCATTTTTTGCAAGTTGTATCTTTTTTATTCTCCAGCTTCTTTGTTTTATATCTTTCTATTTTCGTTATCTAAATGAAGCTCACGATGAAGCTTACATTTAATCAGCAAAGTGTTTCAAGGAATTATTCTGATGCTCATATTACACATGCCTTAGTTTTTACTCTGAACTGTTACCGTGAAGGTAAGTGGTTGTATTTAAACACTAAACTTGATTGAATAATGCATTTTTGTTAGTGGCATTGTTTATTAGCATTCTGTTGCTAGTTTACAGCTAACAGTTGTGGTGAAGTGGGAGGATAAGTACAAATGTGTATCTCTCCATTTTCAGTTTGCAGGGGGTGGAGAACTTGTCATCTTAGATTTACTTTTGAATAATTACCAGCAACCCTGATTAGAGACAAGGCGACTGTCCAGTGCTTTTAGAAATTAAAGCATCAACAATTGAGTGAGTAAAATAGAGCAGAATGAGGAAACAGATCTGTCTGTCTTTTCATATGACTGCTATTATTTTTCTTTATACTTGTTTATGCATAGGGTTAGGGTTTAGGGTTAGGGTTATAGGGATAAATGCGAAACCGACCACCCCCCCAACTGACCACCCCCCCTTATCTTTTGAACCGTAAGTCCTAGAGGTCCCAAATTTGGT
>JAZGTJ010002962.1:0-38518 GCA_036877575.1 Botia almorhae
ACCTTCAAAAAGGTGCTTAGAATGTTAATAATTCAGTGAACTGTGTTGTCAACACATGCTTTTGCATACAGTGTAAATAAGAAACACCCCACAGTGGATTCTGTATCTTAAATCATTGAAATGTAACTAAAAATGTGTTGCCTGTCACAAAACAATGATTAGTTTATAATACCTGGAATGCTGTCCAGTTTGTGTCTCAGATCCTCATTCTCCTGTTGTAGACTAAGAACTTCCTGTTCCAGCTCTATACAGCGTGGACAACAACTCTCCTCCTCCTCATCTTCCTCAGGCAGTGTAGATGAGGGGTGTCCATATGACTCGGATGGAGATGGTGATGTCCAGCCTCCCAAATTCTGCCGCGGGGACCCCGATGTTGCTAGTTCAGCATCTACTGTACGGCTCCGCTCACTGTCTGAGGACTGCGGTCCAGACAGCAGATAGTTCTGAAGCGACTCTGTGAAAATCCGCAGGAAAGTTGACGTCTGCTGTTGGTTCCAGTGGTTCCCACATTGTGTCTCCTTACTGGTGTTCTCCAGCAGTGACTCCTCTGACCTGGGCTTAACACTGAGCCTCTCTCCTGAAGACAGGCAGCTATCCTCTTGTTTGATGAGAGTAGAGATGGTAGAGGACGGAGGAACGAGGGAAGGTTGGGGATCTAGGAGCCGCCTATTGCTGTTGAGAAGACTTAGAACTCGACTGCACTGCTGAGCAAAAGCATCCAATATAAGACGGTTTTCTGTGAGGGGAAATCAAGATGACACATTATTCAACATAACATTGCTGATGTCTGAAAGAATCAGTTTACTTACTTTTCATTAACATTGCTCATTACTTGCTGACAAGTACTAACAAGTAATTTCCTTTATCTCTTTGCACACAACAGAGAACAGTACAAAATCTCCAGGTAAGCAATGCAATAAATAACTTCAACAAAAAGTGATTTACTAAGTAATTTTTAATAAACAAGGATAGACTGGCCATAAGGAGCTCTGGGAAAAATTACACAGAACAGACAATGAGATCAAAAACCTAGCAGTAAATCTAGCAGTACCTTTTAACCTCCTAAACATGGTATACTATTATAAATACAGTGGTTTGTATTTTATGTATATGTGATAAATATAGATGCTTTGGCTTAAAATGAGACTTTTGCTTTTCATTACATTTTTCTTCTGCCCTGCTTCCGTTTCCCACCATTTTTATCTTAAAATCAGAAACTAGCTCCCAGAAGATTTGGCAGATAAGAGATGGAACAAGGAGATTTGCACACACATACAAACCAATATCTCATTTACTTGCTGTCATTGTTCTAATAAACACTATTAATATCTTCCAAAAAAAGGGAGGGGCCAATGATTAATAAAATAGAATGCTGACTGACCAACCAATCAAGCGTGTATAATTACACTTTCTCACCACACTGTTCTAGCCACGCCCAAATGCAGAATCCTATGCGTCTTTCAGAGAATGATTATGAATTTGCCACCCTCACACAAAGACACAGGGCAGACAATTATCATCTCAGCCAGTTGCTGTGGCACCCGTATGACTGGCGGGCGTGAATATCTGCTGTCGCCGAGATGTGTCTATCAGGCTTAAGCAGATGTGACCATTTATTAACATGCGCAGCATCTCTGTTTACCCCCAGCAGGATGGATTTGATATTTATCTGATATCTGTCTTTCCCTCCTCCTTTGCTGCTTTCGTTTCTTCTTTTTCCTTTCACTTCCCCATCTCTCTCTCTCTCCTTCTCTCTCCCTTTATTCCTCCGTATGCCATGCAAAGTGAGCCTCATGAAATTTCATTAAACACAATTTGCTGCAGAGCCAAATTTATGAGCCACATTTGTTTTAATCACAATCCCATTGGAGGAGCTTTTAAATGCAATTTGGATTATTGCACTGATCTCAGAGCTGCGTCCCTGGGTTTTCCAGGGCTAGAAAGATGACACCATTAGTACTGTCTGATTGCCCCTAAAATCCCCCATGTATTCTTTTCTAATGAATATTCCAGAACAGTGTAACAAAAGAGCTCTGTGTGAAACTGGAACATACTGTTTACAAACACGTACCATGAACCCTATTCGTTGGAAAGATTTATTGTGTCTCCAGCCAGTGTTTAATAGACAGCATAATTAACCAGCCTAAAACCTCCAGACTGCTCAGGTGAATGTGTAAAAAAAATCTTACAAAGAAACTGGCATGCTAAACATGACATTACACACACAATAAGAAAACGTATAGTGTGTGTTAGCACTAAGTGACAGTATACACAAGCATTGGCAGTATACAACAAGACAGTGTCAACGCTGTTGTAGTGTAATGACACAGCTTCTTAACCTGAGAATGACAGAGGTTTTGATTAATTAAACAAACTCTGACAAGCTCATGATAAACAAATACCACAGAAGTTGACAAATTTGTCATAATCACTTTTGTTGGTGCAAAATGCAAAAGCACAGTAATGCAGCATGTAAAAATATTTGAACAGCACTGGATAAAACCATAATTCAAGACTTTGTTTGTTTGTTTTCTGTGATTATGTTTTAACATTACATTGTAAAATTCTACATTTACCCTCATTACTGACGCCGTAAGGAAGAAAACTCATTACTGCTAGATTTAAATAACTACACTTTTTAATGAGAAGCATTAATCATAGACAAAGTGTAGCTGGATTGTAGGGATTTTTCATTAACCATGAATGTTTGTTAACACTTTGAGTTTATTGTGTAAACATCTTAAATCATTAAGGTTACATAGTTACACAGACACAAAATATGTTTATGATGTAAAAATGAACAAGGAACAATTGCATGTGGTGAGATGTTTTAGAGAGACTTCTATAATGGAAGAACACAATCTCTGTCCGAATGCATCTTTTCCAAATGAAATAACAATCCAGAGTTTGTGTTGTCATTCTAAATGATCAAGGAAATGACAAACATTACAGTATCATTACATTTTACTTAATGTAAGTAATAGTGACAGCATTCATTTCAGGAATGATGGCAGATACAGAAAATCTAGTTTATTTTGTCCTGTGAACGAGGAAGATCTGCGCTGCTTTAAAGATACAATTGGCTATATGTCATTTAATTTCAGAGTGCAGGGCAGGTATGAAATTATTAGGTTACCGTTTCTTTTTCAGTTATTATTTCGATAATTATAGCATCAAAACTGTTGTCCCAGTTATGAAATGAAACATGTTGACAGCAATATGCTTAAATGATTGAACGAGTCGCATAATTTGGGCGTGGGCCTCCAAATTATCATGCATTTGCGTCTAATCATGAAAAACAAGACCGTGCAGAAAAAGAAACACGAATTACAATAGAAATCAGTCAGTTTTTGAAACAGGACACTTTGCTTTCAGCTTTAGCTTAAGGGGGAATTTCATAGCATAAACTTTCTGAGGCAAACTTGTACAGTTACCTGAGCTTATACCATAGGTGCAGTCTGGAGACTGGTGGCTAAGATCGCCGCGACCTGGCTGATATCTGTTGGACTCCTGGCCAGCGATCCTCCTCTGGCTGCCAAATGATGCTGAAGCAGCCGCCGTGGCGCTCCCCGCTGATGATGTTGCGCTGGATGTCGCGACTCTGCTGCTGGGCCTGATTTCACAGGGGAAACGGTGCGGCGGCTGGTGCTGCTGACTGCTGCTTATGGAGAGGGAGGTTTGTTGAAGCGGCATGCGCTGTGAATACTGCTGATGATGATTTCCAATGTGATGAGGATGCTCTCCTAGCTGCGGGATGTCCACCATTGTCGGTCGGTCATATATCGCTTTGCCCGCCGTGCGCTTGCTCGGGAAGGTCTTGAGAGAACTGTACGGGCTCCGCTGCTGTTGCTGTCGGCAGATTTTGGGCGCAGAGAGACCTTCGTCTGCCGGTAGCATCTCCTCTTCCATCCTCTCCGAGTTTAGTGCAACTGATTAGCAGGAGTTGCTTGAAGTGTCTTTCTGCCCGGTCTGGTTAAATCAGTTATCCTCGTGTCTCACCGCCTTGCTCTGTGTCTCAAACACTTCTAACTCAGTCTGAGATGCTCTGAGGGTGGGTGACTTTACTGACAAGTCATTGCTCCAATCCCCTGGCGGTAACAGCACGCTCTGGCTTTATTCTACCAACAGGGGAATACCGGCAGCGGCTGCACGCGCCTCCGCCGCACGGCGAATATGTGGCTTCTGCTCTCATCAGTGGGAGTGTCAGATAAGAGAGGTGCAAGATGATATAAAGAGGTGTGTGTGATTCCTCCATGTTTTCTTGCATAGCCACGTTTTTGGGGTTCATGTTTTAGACTGAAACGATGGAAATAAGAGAACTTTAAAACCGGATAGAGCTACATGGAATTTCATACAAATTCTGTAATTCAGCAAATAATAGTCTCAGAACCGCAGGTTCACAAAGTGTTATACAGCAAAAAGCAAACAAATTGACACAAACAGAAACACATTAAAATACATTAAACTTTACTCAAATAATAAAGGGAGTTATTACACTAATAACTAGGAAACGTCTTAAACACGACGCAGTGCTGGTAAAAATGAAAGTGACAATTTGAATCCATAAAGTATAATATACTTAATATACTATAATAAAAATAACCGCTGATTGTTTTCTTTATAACGACAAACATATTCTGGTAATGTTCAGAAAAATGCAAAGGATTTTGAGATTTCATTTGAAGCGTAATAAATGGTAATGACAATGACAATAAAACGTAAGCCACTGGTTTTACAAACACAAAACTAGCCAGAAGAGGGCGCCATCATGACACGATTTAAATTCAACAAATAGCTTTCGTGAGTGAACTAAAAAAGCTAAAGGAACAATTCTGGTGGAAAAAAATGTCGCACTTTTTTTCAACCATTTAATTTCAAATCCACTATATCCTAGGTTAAAATAAATCAACTGAAGCAAATCAAAAGAAAATTCATAAATAACAAAGAAAAAGCAAGTCAAATCATAAACAACAACAAAAAAGACTTCTCTATCAGATGTTCTGTTTAGTATTAGTTAGAACAGAAAAAAATACAGTAAGATCAACATTAAATATTGCAGCCCACACTGCGCTCCCCGGGCAACAGGACGCAACGGTACAAGCTACGTGAATGCCCACTTCCAGTCTGACAACTGCGTGCGCGTCATAGATACGGACAGGCGGGTGAGCGCCTACAGACAAATTCACAAGTGCTGCTCATTTGAAAAGTCGCTACAGAGCAGCGGACAGCTCTCTGTTCAATCAATACATTATTGTTTGCGAACTACCAAACTTACTGGGATAGATTTGCAGGAGTTTGTACCAGTCTCTGCTTTAAGAGTGTTTTAATAGGTGACAATTCATCATTTTACACATTTAATGGATACCAAAAGTATTCAATTAGTAATTTAGAAACGAGACTAAAATGTCAGGAAACAACGACAGCAGATGACCTGCGGATAAACCTTGGAGTTTTGGAGGTGACATCTTAAATTTAGATCTGCGCTGGATTTCATCTGTTTGTTGGAGATCTGCAGCCTTATTGGATTCGGACAACAATCCTTGGATATGACTTCGTTTATCTTGAACGAATTAAATGTTATTTGTTGATGGATTACTTTCCCAAGTCACTACTACTTCGTTTAAAGCTTCTTTAATCCCACAAGGATATCCAAAAACGAGCAGTTTGTGGGGCGCATTCTGTTTTAAGAACTGCCCAATAAATCTACATCTTGCCGGTATGGTGCGCTTGTTTAACTGCCTGCTGTTGGGGTATCTGACATGGAATCTACGGATCTCTGATGCCCGGGGAGAGTACTGCCATGGCTGGCTGGACACCAGTGGGAATTACCACGAGGGCTTTCAGTGTCCAGAGGACTTTGATACTATGGATGCGACTGTGTGTTGTGGAAGCTGCTCGCTGCGCTACTGCTGCGCGGCCGTGGATGCTCGCCTAGATCAGGGAACCTGCACGAATGACAGAGAAGTGGACAACACCACTCAATATACTGCCCGTAAGACAACGTTTCTTTTATCCGCACTCTTAGAGTAGAAAGACATTATAATTCTGCACGATAACTCTAAATATCTGATAACTGGCTTATTAAACGATGTAACGTTTAATTAACTAAAAGTTTTAATAAATGACGCATTTTCTTCCTGAACATGTGTCAAAGGGAATGTGACAGCTATTATTCAGTAAAACGGTTAAAACTATTGCTGTTGTTATTTTATGTAACGCACAGATATAAAACAAGGCACCTTGTAATGTGTGTTTACGAGTAAATAAGCTGCTTGTGTAGTTTGGAAAAGGGCAACATTTCCCGAATATCAAATTATCATAATGACAGCTGATTGAATTACGTATAATAGCATATTTGTTGTTGGTTAAATTATTTGAGAATGTCATAACATGATTATGTGTAATGGGATCGGTATTTTAGGTTTAAAGAGAGAAGAGGGAGAATAGTGTATTTCAGTCGCACCTGTTTAAATGCCTGACACACTCACTTGAGGTTAAACACATTCCTTAGGAAAAAAATGAGATTTGCTGCATTTAAATGTTTTGGAATAACACAGTAACTAACAACAACATAAAAGGTATTCTTTTATATTTTAACGAAATATATGTTATATATGATATATATATTTATATGATATTATATGATATATAATTACTACCGACAATACCACAAAAGTACGACTAATAGTATTGTGCTTGCATCCGCCTACAAATTGTTTATAAAATCAAACTAAATACCGTTATTTCAAATAAGTACATTTTAATGTAGGCTACATGCTTGTTTAGATAACCTAACGTGACCATTCAACTTTCCAACACAAGCGTTTTAAATGCCCAGGTTATGACGGTACTTATTTAATTTCTCGAAGTGTACTTTCCAAGACAAAATCTTTTGTCCTGCAGCATATAAAAGGAGTCGAGACGAAACTGCGTAATGTGATGCTAAACTTATGCCGGAGCAAGAACAAATGCGTTTATACAGCTGTCTTCACTGCGAGAAACTAGTTACACCCTTAAGATCAAACAGGAAATATGTGCTTTAATTATATAAAAATAATCTCTCTCGTTTAGATATGGAAAACTGTTTTGAACAATGTAGGCCTACTACATTCCCTAAGTATAGGGAAAGTGTTAACATATTGTGATTACAAAAATATTGCTGTTCTTGGCGCTTTTAAAAAATATTGACTAATGAATAAGCATTTAATAAGGTCTTGCATTTAATAAATAAATGCTAAAGCAACACATTTTGTTGATGTGTGTTATTAATATGATCACATATCATTAAAAAAGGAAACGTAAAAAGTAAAAAAAGACTGTAGCAAAATTACTGTAACCACCAAAATAAGTGAATAAGGTATTATTTGCAATATAAATATTTTAATTCTAAACAGCTTGATATTAAAGGCATTTTTGGATTACCTTTGCATGTGTCTAACTACGTGTCTTTTCTGTTAACAGAGCCCATCTATGTGCCCTTTCTTATGGTGGGCTCCATCTTCGTGGCATTTGTAGTGGTCGGCTCTCTGGTGGCTGTGTACTGCTGCACATGCCTGCGACCCAAACAGCCCACTCAGCAGCCAATCCGCTTCTCGCTCCGCAGTCAGGGTGAGACCATTCCCATGATCTTTACCTCAGCTCCCCCTAGTCTGCGGACACCATCGAGGCAGTCCAGCACGGCCACCACCAGTTCCAGCTCAGCTGGAGGAGGGAGCTCAGTCCGTCGCTTCTCCCTGGGTCGGGGTGATGCTCTGGGCCAGTGTTCACAACAGCAGCAGCTACTGATGGTCTCATCTTCCTCACCCTCCACTACAGTGTCAGTGGCTCCATCCCAGCCCCTGCTGCCCCCACCTCCTCCACCACCCTACAGCTCCCAACACGGCATGCAGGGCAGTAACTCTCTTCAGCACCCACACAACCACAGTCATCTACAGTTGCATCATCAGTGCCTACACCCAGCACCAAGCTCAGGGTTTCTTCTGTCGCAACAGTACTTCTTTCCTCCACAGGAACCCTTTTCTGGGAACAAGGGCTTTGCTGACTTTAGCCAGAGCTGACCTGGGGCTTGTTGGTTGCTGGGAAATGCTTAAACTGAGATAGAAACCAAAGAGCCAGTCATTCACAAATCTGTTGTTGTAGACTCACGTTGCAGACGCTAATACATCTTTTAGCAAGCAAGATTGGCACTTGTGAGACTGGATCTGGAATTTAGGAGAGCAGTGTGAATGCTTGATGGCTTGCTATGGCGGGCTAGATAGTGGAGCACAAGGTGTGGGTTTACTATAAAACAAATGACGAACTGTTGGATGTAGTCTGACAGATATTCAAGTTATGGATGCCAAGGACATAAGATCCTAGAACTTGGATGCCTACTTCAAAGCACCTATACCTACTATTCATCATGTCTCTCATGCACTTTTGATCTGCTTACATGATAAAGACTTCTCCTAATGTTGAAAATTACTAGTCTTATGTGACAACTAGCTGGATCGTCAATACACATTAAGGGATTGTGAAAAAATGTTTTTGACAATCTCAGCTCCATTTTAGGGGTGGTGCATACAAATATGTGCCATGTATACATGGGGGTTTTGTTATTGTTCAAATTTACTCGTAGGGTCAGATTAAAGTTACAAGATTGAGATGAGACTCCGAGATGGGACTACAAGGCTCTTTATCTCAGAAAAACAGGCCACAATGTCCTAGTAAGATATTTTTTGCTTTATAAATGGAAACCCACAGTGAAAAACTTTACAGTTTGATCATAGATTCAGATGAATTAAACACAGCTACTTCTGGGACAGTTTCTGAATGCTTTCTGAATTTCAGAATGTTCTGGTAGGCTTGTCATCAATTTTGTATAATTTGTAACAATCTGAAAGCCATTAGTGGTTCAGTTTTAGATTACATCAGCAAAACAGTTTATATGTTATATTTGATGGGCAAAGGTTTATAAATGCCCTTATAAATGTACAGACCACCTGGAATTACAACATGTGGTACCAGAGGAGGCCTTCAACATAGTATTAAATTCTCTAACCAACAGTGTTTTCAACTTAAATTAAACTCTTTCCTTTTACCTATGGCTATTTCGTCTAATCGCTCAGACATGATAACATTTGTTGTATTTAAGAATAAAAAGCCTAAATAAAACATAAAAGATCATTTGACATAAAAGGTACAGTTACTAAGAATACATTACATTCCAAAATCCTGTTATTTAATATGGGGAAACTTGTCTTAAACTATGGACTAATTCTTTGTTTTCCATGTGGAGTGTTTAATATCTCAAGGGACACAGCCTTTGGATATATTTTCATCATGAGTCACCAGCATAAATATACTGCTGTTATTACAATATGTAAAGATAACAATTCTATTAATTTAGACCAATAGAACAGTATGAATGATAAATCATTACAATGGTGACAATCTATTTAAATGCTTATTTTGTGCTGGTGTATCGCTGCCTTTTCCCCGTTTAGATTGATATCACTGTGTACATCCTGCTTCACGCCACACACGACGGCCAGCTTCCCACCATGCTGTTTCTGAACCAGATGCAATGCGGTACAACTCCAAAATACAACAGAAAATAATTTGTATGTCAACACAAAGCAAAAATTCTGTACATCACAACATAACCAAAGGTTGTATGACATAAAATTCAAGGTGCAGTATTTCACAATGTACTCTCTTTTTAAAGGACCTCTAGCAACCAGAAGCAGAGATTTAAATGCAGACAAGATTTAGATGAATATGATTTTGCACTAAATGTTAGCCCTACATTGGTCTAGACAGGAAATACGCTTTTGGAAGTTTACAGTACAGAAACAGAAGAGATTATTGCCAAATCATGATTCTGTATTAAATGAATCCCTGGTGAAGAGATCTGTACTGGGAATAGTCAGTTTAACACATGATCAGTAATATGACTCCTGGTGCTGAGTACATTGTTGTTTCAGTAGTAACATATCTTAACATAACATATCTTGCACATCTAGTGGTGAGTGATTCCTCAGGAAATACTTACAAAAAGGAAATTATTCCAAAGACCTTCAGTTTCCATGTTAAAGTTGTAAGGTTTATTTCAGTAGTCATTTATGGCAGTTAAACGACAGAACACTTGAAAGTTTGCAGTACCAACATGCTAAACAATCTTTTAACAAAAAGACATAAAAGATTTAAAAGAAAAATAAAACGCCTGATAGAGAATTTAAATCAATATAAAAGTGCATGTTCATTCTTTAAAGTAACCAACACTAGAGGCATACAATTAACATTTAGACTAAACCAAGGAACGACATTTCCATTCATGCAATCCGTTACTTCGACAGACAAGATTTTAGAAAGCAACAGTTCTTTAATCAAATGTCACGTCATATCTGCAGTCACATCAGAGGTCCATATATCCAGTGTTTTAATCAGTGTGACGAACCACAACGGCGACAGCCGGCTTAAGAAACGAAATGCACGGTAGCTATAGATGTACTGTTCTTGTCGTGTTAAATTAAAGATGATGTTTCGGCTTGTTGAAGAATAACAATAACACTTAGAAACTTAATTACAAACATGTACAACGATCCAATATAAATAATACTGCAAATGATATTAACCAGATAAGATAGAATATTCATTACATAAACAATAAAAGAGTGCATTTGTGCAACATCTCCTGTCAAGCTTTAGCAAAGCTTCATACGAACAGAGATGCCCACCTGCGGGGCAGAGATACACAGAGACATGTGACACACATGCGTTCACACACACCTGCACACACCTGTTTACATACAGAGCCATGCATCGGCATACAGCTCACCATTAGTATGGAATCGTGCAGACGAACGGAACGAGCAGCGCCACGCTATCAGACAAAGACGCCAAACACACACACACGTCCTCACAATTTCAGGAATTTCATTCGAGTCAGCATTCTCTCCGGCGAATGGTGATTCACCAGGAGAACGATTTTAATATAATTTAACGGACATGCATACAGACAGTGTTAACGCATACGCGCGAACAGTCACACACATAAACGCGCACCCACATGCACATGCGGACGACACACACTGCGCAGACACACTATACAAACGTGCTCTCCCACGGGGAGAAGAAAACCAACACACAAACTCCACCATCAAATAAAGAAGCGTTAGTAAGACAGTTGTAGTTACAGGCGAAGAAAGCTAATGAACCACGACCAGTTTGTGAAGAGAAACCACAAAAGGGACAATGTTTTCTTTACAAAGCAGATCAGTCAAAAAGTCACACTTAGTCCAATATAAAAATACAAATTCACAAAATAACTATAGAGACAAAGTTGTATCATACAATGTGGGTGTGGCAAACTCCTCCATTTCTCCCCTATGCTAATGGCACTTATGTTTGAAGGATTAACACTGTTATAGGAATTACTCATCATCTGTAATTGTAATCTGATTTTCATATGAGCCTCTTAGAACCAGCTATACATATTATAGGGGAAGAGGTTTAATGTGTGGGTTTAAAATCGTCCATTACACTCTATTAGCAGCCTGATACGAGATGGACATCTTATGAAAAGGGCAACACCAATTTTTTTGGTCTAAAGTGTAAGCATGCTGTAACACTACCTAGCTAGAGTCTGAAATACTATCTCATTACTGGGTTAAAGATCCTGTTAGGCACCTTTGTGATCATTGCAGCCGTGTGTGGAATGTGGAATGCAGAGATTTGTTCAAGAGAGCCATTGAAATGTTGTCAGATTGTATAAAATGGCAAATACGTGTAAGCTGAAGGAGATCTGAAAAAAAATCAGGCACGTTAAACTGACTGATCTATAACTAAACAAAAATCTCACAAAACACAAACAAAAAACATCCAGTTATGGCTGAAGGCATTAAATGTAAGGCCTTGGTATTTGAAATTTAACACAAAATTAAAACATCACGTGTAAAGTGTTGAAATTAGTGCAGAAAGCATTTTGTGTAAAAAGGTAGAAAAGCCTAATTCTAATTTCTAAGCACACTTGTTTTTAAATAGGGACTGCATTCAATAATGTTCTTGAGAACGTGAAATTTGCACTGGTGATCTGTGATACGACTAAACACTGAAAATGCAAACAACATCTATAGAGTAAAACAAATGGAGCGTTCTGTCTAACAGATGTGCCATTAATGATTAGGATGTCACAGTTAAAGAGTATTAACACAAACTTTATCACTACTGCATTTTTGGCTGTAATACTCTGAGCCGAAGGAATGGTGGAGAGAGTCAGTTCTTCATGTTGATTCTCCTCCACTTGACAGATCAGAAAACCATACTGACCACAGACTCTGCTAAAATATGCTAGCACAGTGCTTGTGTCTGTTGTTGAACATACAATCACAGCACAGCAAAGACCAAGAGGAGGTTTCTCTCTTATACCGATTCATGTTTTTCATATCCGTTGTTACCCAGGGTATCCTAGGCTGGCCAAACTGACAAGCTTTAGCTCTCTGTCAGCCTTTAAAATGAAGAGTGACCATGGAGAGGGGGCGGGGCCCAGCCAGCCGGATCTCACCACTCACTGGTCCGCTGCTTGGTGGTGTCATAGGCTCTGATGACCTCAGACTGGGACAGCACTCCGTTCTCATCCTGAGAGAATGCGTAGCCATCTGTAAACAGGTCCCAGAGAACATAAATAAGACAAACATACTGACGCAAATGTTCAGCAGGAAAACGTCCAAACTTCAGGCAAAAAGATACACATGAAATTATAACAAAACATGAAGTAAACAAAAATGTCATGAGATAAAAGTTCTCCAAATCAAAAAGCCATTAGTTAAACCATAACCACAACATCAGGATGTGGCTTATCTACAAACTCAAAAGGCGATCCAAGGGGACTGTGTCGATTATTCACCCTCAGGGGAAATTCACTAAGAATAGACTGATTGATTATATTTATATAATATCATAAAAAGCCTAACTTAAATAGAAAATAAGATATTTGTGCTGAAAAGAATGACAGTTTGTTTGAGCTGAAATACTACACTTTAAAATTTCGTGTGTTCTGAAGTAAAAGGGGGTCTAATAATCCTTCGCAATGATCTACATACACTAATGGGTCCAAAATGACCGAAAATATTTGTATTGGTCCAAATTAAAGGAAGTCAGGCAGGAAGAAGCAGCACAAAGAAATCAGTATGCACGACATCCTGACCGCTCGCTTCCAGAAATAAACAAAAAACTTAAGCTGGGTCTCAGAGGGGACCTCGAGAAACCAGCACTGTCACTGTGGGTGGGCTGGAAGGGATGATCTGAATAGCCAATAGTAATTATCCTCACAGAGTCTAAATGGAAGCTGGCAAGTAATAAGACATTAAAAATGTTGTAATGTCAGATTACTGATTTTTACCTGGGAGAACAAAGTACATTTTCTGATGAAACGAGAAGAAAGGTGTCTTGTTTGATCAAATAGGGCTTTTAGAAGTCTATAGAAAGCTATCATCCTCAAATTTGGACTCTAAATAGAATGTCTATTTAGTATTCTCACTTTTACTCACACTGGTGCTATGGTCTCTACAGCACTGCACACTGGGATAGATCCCTTGATCCATGACTCACCTTATGTCTCAATTGACTCGACCTCTACCTGCTGGCCTGGGGCACATGCAAGAGGCCGAGGAAGGCAATGCATTGTGGGAATGACAGCGGGACATTAAAATGATTAAATATGACTCTGCTTATCAATCAAAACACAGCAGCACATGCATAGGAGGGGACTGGAAGGGACGTTAAGGAGAGTACAGGTTTCATTATGATATTTACCACGTTTTTTGGTGAATTGTAATAATGTTTTGCGGTATAAGCTAAGGGTAAGTACGCATCAACATCAGACTATCACTGAACGTCCCTCATCCTTACCTAAAAGCAAAACACAAAAGATAGAGAAAATAAAGAAAGGTAACAAACAGAAAACAAAACGAAGTATGATGCGAAACTAAAAAGAAAAATGCAATAAAGCTGTGGTTCTCAACTGGTTTAGCTTTAGGGCTACGTTAAGTGATACATTTCATGTAGTGTTTTTTTTAACCTATTACTTGTTAGCAATGTCTTTTCTCTGTGAACCTTAATCCAATCAGAACAGATGTGTGACCACCAGTTAAAACCACTGAAATAAAGTAATAAGAAAACCGCAAGTGTTGTATACCAGGACCTCAAGGAAGGAAATGATTTGCTAAATCAATGTGTGGGTGTAAATTCTGTGACACTTCATGTATTATAACCTCATGAATCTGCAGGTGCTTTAATCAACAGTCACTTTTGGACTGTGATATCTCCTGAGCAAAATTTTCCAGATCCGACTCGGAAACCCTTTACGTGTTCTGGGTCTCCTGGACCTAAAACAGCTGCCTGAGATGGAAACCCTGGTGGCATCACAACTTATGCTTCGTTCGGGCAGCTGTTGCTGTGAGTGATGTTACAGATGCGTTGCTTAGCTACTATCTGCAGCTGTTAAGAACCACCATGCTCACCCAATTGTTTTAGTGGATGTGGTTCAGAGGTCTGTATGTCTGTGAGATTCTGCAGTTCTGCATCCGTAAGTTCCTGCGTGTGAGCGTGAACGTGCATACTGATGTTGCATACGGGGATGGTGGGGTGTGTGTGTATCAGCGAATCTGCGCGAATCTGTTTGTGGCATCTGCGTTGTGAAGGGTGTGTGAATGCGTCTACACGCATGTGTGTCGCTGACGTACGGAGAAGGTTCTGCTGCATGGAGTCGGATCGGTACAGACTGACGGTGCTCTTCTTAAAGACGTTCTTCAGAAGCTGGGCTCTCTCAGTCAAGCTACAAGGAACAACACAAAGAGAAACAGATCTGAGACATAGACATCGAAAACAACATTAAAAGAGCGTCTCGTCTCTCACTCTCGCTACAGATCAAATGAAATACAAACTTCCTGCTAGACAGATGTGTCTCCAGTGAGGGGTTAAGCAGACTAAATGAGAAGCGTACAGTGCCGTACTGGGAGAGCGGCCAGTGCAATTGTTTACACTTGGAGATATAATACCTACTGTTTTACTGTTTTTGCTTTTTCTGTTTTATTATGAATGAATGAAGAACAGTCCTCACCTCTTCCCATGCACCACGGCTCCTGGGTCTTTGGACAGCGCCTCCAACTCCTGCACCTCATCCACCAGGGTCTTAAAACACACCTTTTTCATGCTAAAATATTTCATAAAAAATACTCAAACTTAGAACTATAGGAAGACGAGGTTGCCACAATTTCAGCTAACAGCAATATTCAGTGAAATTTCATGATACAAATACCAATTTAAAAAACACAGAAATATTCAAAAGCAGCTAATATGATATTAAACACTTTAATTGGATTGAGGTTAAAAATAATTACTAACAAATTAAACAATAAAACGTGACTGTATTATTTATATATTTCTTAATTAGGTAAACACAGCCTCACGTTTTAGGGGTAACTCTTTAAATACACGATCAATCATACAGTTTAAAGAAACCATATAATTAAAAAGAGAAAATTTCTATAAATAATGTAAGAATCAAAATATATAGAACTAAAGAAGATACCTAGAGAAGATAGAAACCCTAAACTACTGCAGTAAATCAGATGGTGACCACACAGGATGATAAATCAATCAGTGGCTGTATGGCTGAGACTAAAGTAACTCAACTCACACTTTGTAGGCCACATCAAAAACCAGAGAGGTAATGGGAATGAAGATCAGGCCCATCCAGAACAATCCTGAACTGAACATCATGTCCGCCTGAAAATTACACACACACACACACACACACACACACGAGAAAAAGCACCTATGAGAAACAGCTCCTGTCACAGTCTAACCATAACTATTTAATTATACATATTTAGACCAACCTGACCAAGATAATATAATCCAGTTAACAGGGGCTGTAACATAAACTCTTACTCATATTTTAAATATACATGTGAGACTGAGTGCCTTAAATGAGAGACACACTACTAAAGCTAGAGCACTGCTCTTTTAGCCAATGGTACAAGCCAGATCACCCCTCTAAAACTTGGAGAAACAGTTAACCCTGATCCCAAGTGATAACCTTAACCTGCTGCTGCCAGAACAGCTGCTCCATGTGACACAGAGAATGAGGGCCTCACTAGCAAACTTGTTTTTTTCCCCCCACAGGATTATATTTTTTATTAAATTGTAAATTGTTTAGATATTCACCAATGATTCAATGACATGGCACAGCTCACCCTTAACGTTTTGATACAACATATTTCTACTTTTCTCTGTTTTAGATGCTTCAGATGCTAACAAAATTGTGTCATATTTTAGAACGGGCAAACTAAGGTATGCATAAACAGCACTGTTATCACATCTAAAGTGCTGTTTATGCATACTTTAGTTTGCAGATTTGTGGTTTGCAGGCGTTACCGCAATCAGTGCTCGAAAGCACCATATGGTACAAAGTACAAAACTCAGACACATAAGTCTTTATTACTGTAATTAATCAGTTCATAACTACAGTAGTATAAATTGTCAGAAAAATCAGACTTGGAACAGAATGAACTTAGAAAATTTCCTCAACCAAAACAAACGATCAGAGTATTCTTAAATGAGAGCCAAAGCAAAGCCAGCCATTAAACATTTTTCTGTCAAAATACACCCATGAATTAAATAAAGTGCTGAAAAGACTTACATTAGTTTTGGACTGGGTGAGATTGAAACAAACACCTCAGTAATAAAGTATTAAAGATATTAAACTCTTTAAAATCATTAATCTCAAAGATAATGGCAACATTTCGGGAACAAGAATATTTTTCATGTTAAATATAAACAGTTAAAACCGAACAATGCGATATTGTTTGTTGTCTGTGGAGAAGCATGAAAATTAGAGAGAAAAAAAGACAGTAGCAGACAGTAACAGAGAAAGAAAGGGTACTCTGTGGTTTCACCAGGTTTGACTCGACTGACTGGAGCGTGGACATATATAGCGTGAACCTGTAGGCTGAGATGCTGCCGTCTGCTCTGAACCTGTTTGTTTTGGCCCAGCTGTGCTGAAAATACCTGTCATTAAATGTCAAAGAGCACTGATCCTCCCCCTCATGTCACTATTCCCTGTACATGCTAGTGCCACTTGTCCAAACTCAGCCCTGCCAGACACATCAACTTCCTGTAATCTAACCCTGCCAAAGCCTGAGCACAAAATTGTGAGTCACACCTGTCTTCACCAGCCTACCAGCAGTTTCAGGTGTTCCTAAATTAGCTAACTGTTCACCATTACAAGAAAATAGACTGATGTTTGACAAAACATCAGGGAGGCTGGAAATCCCAAAAGACTGAAAATCAAAATGGCTTCCTCTCCTGCCACTAATGTCACCTCCAAATGAGTGTTCTGTTGTCAAGAGATTTAAAAAATAATAATGCACATGTGAAGGGATTTTATGTTGTGGTTAAATGTGACAGCCCTGGAGGTAACAATTTTCTCACTAATAATAGCAGTTTAATCATTATTACTGTTGAATAACGTATCAAACAATCAGTCAGGACGAGAGAGGCCCTAAAATATTTAAGCCTTTTTACATTATATTGAATAACTATAAAAACATTAATGTTTCCTGCCATGTTGTATGTTATAAATACTAGCAAATTGAAATATATCTAGGAACTGCTTAGTTGTTTATAATTTAACTATACAAAAAAGAACCATATTTTCATACATTGTTTTTTACATAATTTATATGGAGGATTCTGGAAGAAACACAATGAATCCAGTCGGCTGCTGGGAGTGTACATGCCGCTGGTGTTATTTTAGGGCAGAATAATAAACTGCTGTGGCCTCATCTCGCATGGCAGTCAAGTGTGTCAGCATCAACAGTGACGACTGTTTTGACAGGACATCAACTCTCAGTGTGTCTGCCGGACACACACTCTCAAACACACAGACACAGTTCATGCGCTGTCATTTTTTCCAGGACTTTTTCCCCAGTATGTCCATTCAAAGCAGTATCCCAAAACATAAAACAGCTTTGCTTAAAAAACGACATCTTGGCATCTTGATGGATGGGGTCACTATGAACGATCACTATACAGAAAAAGCTACCGAAAATTCCTCTTTTGAACAAAACAACAGAATAGGGGTTTGGAATGACATGACAGCAAGTAATGATAGAACTTAAATTTTTTGGAGAACTAGTTTTTTTAAAAACCGCATGCTGTAAAATACACTGCATAAACGCACTATATCATGTATATAAATACGCAGAAAAGCACCCCCACATGTTGCATCCTATGCCATAAGTGTGTGTGGTTTAGTAGTTGAAGGGTTCCTTGCCAAAGCCATCCAGAGTTAACAATGACTGGAGTTAAGACTCTCACATTACACTGGAATTGGCTACACTGTAAGTTCAGCTTGGACAAAAGCTGACACTACATGGAAAACAAACTCGTTAGAACCACATACTGTAAACCGCAGTAAGAACATGTACACAATCTTTCGTTTATCAAAATCGTCACACGTCACACAACGGACAACTTGAAATCATTTATCAAGTCTTTTAAAACCTGAACACTGATGTTGATGGATTCTATTAACACTTTAAACATTGAAACGGAGTGGGAGTGTTTATCATTTGGTCTCATGTAGTGACTTCTTCCATTGACTGACAGGGTGGATTAACTCTGCCTGGCTGCACTAATCAGCAGTGCTGTGAAACAGCAGAGTTTGGCTGCTCATGCCAACATAATGCTGCCCATTGTGATGGTAAATATGAGAGGAGAAGGATTCAGACATGGTCATTCAACCTTTGGCTTTAAGCATTAAATGCTAACTTAGAGCCAAGCCGATTTTATCCAACTTCACACACACACGCACACACTAAGTCATATGTAAAAAATATACAGAATGTTTCTTGAAAAACAAATATTCCACTTGCAATTCATTAAAATACTCTAATGTAAGCCAAACCTATCACTCAAAACGCCCAATGTATATATAAACAGGCTAACAATTGCAGACATCAGTGTTCCTCTAGAATAAGGAAAGCTGTGAGTTTGTGGGTCTGCAAAATGTGTAGAACAAAGATATTCAAAGTCCCAAAGGGCCAGATGGTGAGATACATGGCTGGATTCCCATTTAATTGGCTGTTGTTTTTGAAAGTGAAAGAGAGAACAAGAGAGAAAGAGAGAGAGACTAATTCTAACATGGCTGCACATGCTGTCACCTCAGATCACAGTGTCTCAACGAGTCCAATATGAAAACAAACTCTGATATGCCATCACTCCTATGTTCTAGTCTCAGTGTGGAACTTCACCATGGTTCAGTGGAAATTTAGAAAAATGAGCTAAAATCACAAAAACTCAAAATGAAGAATTAGTAATAGTAATATTTTTAAAAACAATGTATAACAAAGCACTGCAGGTAACACTGGCTATAATAATCATATATGAAAAGGTAATATGGTCAGAGGTTGCCAGCCGTTGAAGCCTTTTTCATTTTGAGCATTTTGTTTTTAAGCAATATTACAACTGTCAAGTAGTTGTCAGAGCTTCCATGAGATTTCAAACGTTCCATTTTCAACTTTGAACCTGAAACAATTCACAACATAATGGGAAAGAAACATGAAAGATGTCAGGCAGGAATTTATGACAGGTTCTGTTAAAAAAGTCTGAAATAAAGCAGAGCAGCTCCCCCCCACACACACAGTTTCCAGTAAGCAGTGTTACAGGATGAGTGGTAGGCAGCAGTTTTATCTACTGATAGGGAAAGTGAACCGCTAAAGGTGAAATCTTGTACATCAAAGAGAATGGAAGAAGATGAATGGCCTCTCTCTCTTTCTCACACACACACACTCACACACAGACACCAGGTGCAGCTGAATAAAGCGGACCTGTCTGTTGCATTCAATGGAAGAATGAGAAGGAATGTGATGCAGAATCACCTTTAGTGCAGCTAAAATGTGTAGCATCACTTTCCGACCTCCAAAGAACTTGCCTCATTTTATCATGTTATCAACTGTGATGTCTTTACAATGTTACTTAAACTTTTCATGCCTTTAGAGGACAAATAAATGGACCAAGATGTGATGTGTGATTGTGCATGACATGACTGGCTAAATATGTGAGATTAGAAATGTGTGTGTGTTTATAGCACGAGAGTTTTGTAGTGGCAAGGGATGGCTAGAGGATAAACGGGCTCTTGATGCTAAGCACAGAATCTCTGAGGGTCAAAGCGAACATTCTATGATAAGACAATCTGAGCTACAGACATCTCCTTTCTCATTAAAGCACGAGTACACTGGTAACAAGTATTAGGTGTTGCACAGTGAATTTTAACCATTGATTAAAAATTATTCAAAGCTACTTAATATATAAATATATAAATTCTATGGTATTATATTTTTAATATTATTATGGTATTTTGGTGCTAAGTGTGCTAAGAGATATATTTGCTCTCTAAAGAAAAGTCGCTTGTTCTCTCCTCAGTCCCTCAGGCAGCTGTGACAGTGTGAGGTAACCCAAAGTTCAGGTGTGCCCCCTCTCAGGTGTCCTACCCCCCTACTCCTGTCCCCGAGCTCTGATGTAGTGCCGTTGCTATGGTTCCCTGTAGCTTTAGGTAACCCCTTGTCTCTGGGGTATGATCTACTCTACCACCCTACATGGAGCAGGAAAAGGCAGATAAAAGATCCCACTTGACTGGCCATTCAGGACTGATCTGTGATACATGAGAGAGAGGAGTAGAACGGAAGATTCTGGATCCTGGAAACATCAAAGTTTAGACACTACATAAATAAATATCGAAACAGTGAAAATGACTGCAGGTTAGATGCTTTGATAAAATTATATTATTAATACAAAAGAGTTTGGAGGATGTCTGTCTGGAGTCCTCGAGTTCCAAACTCTGCTGGAACAACCAGATGTAGAGGATTAAAATGTCTCTTCCTCACTGGTGACACAAACATGGCCTATTAGGTTCCATTAGGAGATTATGAAGTGAGAAAAGAGCAGAGCCCTGTGGTGCCCTGAGGTCTCATGGAGGTGTGGAGTTTCCTGCTCCCGCTCAGACTAATGAACACACAGAAAAGTCTTAATGCACAGATTATTGGACTGATAGTCTAGTGCCCGAGGTGAGAGGGAGGGTGGTCTGAGTGTGATTTGTATCTCCTGACACATCCAGAACCCCAGGGAAGAGGATGGTCTGTGTGCAGGGGCGCCGCTAAGGGGGGGAAAGTTAGGACAATTCTAAGGGCCCACGCCCTTTAGGGGCCCCCAGAGATCTGCTTTATTAGTAATAACACTACTAGGGGGGCGCAACCTCATATTTTGTCATAGGGCCCAAAATTGCGAGCGGCGCCCCTGTCTGTGTGTGAATAAAATGTGCAACAAAATTTGCTAAAGAATGTCCCCAGACATTTGACGAAACCTTTTGAAGCCAAGAAAATTAGTTCATAAACAAAACTAAACATTTTTCTTTAATTCCTAACAATTTTTAATTAAGGTTTTATTTTGGGGATGGTGTTTGGGTTAGGGTTGGTCTTGTTTGTTTATAGTATTCTGAGTATTTAGTTTAGAAACTCAAACACACCCAGCTGTCATGTTTGAGGAGAAATATGCTGAGACCTTTCCCCAGAAATTAGCTAAATCTAAAACCATAGATATAAAAGTTTGTGTTGTAGTGCATTACCTCTCCTGACATATCTGGAGCCAGAGGGATCAGAGGCCATAGAGAGGAATAGATGCCAAAAAAGACTACCCACAATCCAATGCTGCCCCAGATGGCGATGTGACTGAACTGTGAGCCAGAAGAGATTGGAGAAAACATATTAAGTTTAGGAGTGACATCATTCTGCTTGACATTCATTAGTGCAAAACTCCGCATTCCAAACACCACACTGATCCAATATGAAACCTAAATAATAGATTTATATATAATTTTTAAGTTATAAATAAATGTAACAATACTCTATACAAAAAACACATGAATTTTGAATGTGAACACAAACAGCTTTTAAGCAGCACCACTTTTTGTTTATGTTGTTCACATAATCACATTCAAACCCTCACCATGGTCCAGGAGGATGTCTCCAGCCCAGCTTTCAAACAGACCGTGATCACCACAAACTGCAGGAGACACAGGTTCAAATCTTACTTTGCATATACATATAAACATTACATGAATTAAGATAAAAGACTCAGTCATTTGGTTCAGGTTCTGTTTGAAGCTCCATTTAAAATGCAGCAGATTTATTTTCACTTAATTACATAAAAGTTGTTGTAAAGTAAGTGGGAACCGTCCAGAAGGAACATTTCACAGCGAGACAGCCTGTATAATGTGTCAGATGACGGCCAGGACACAGAGACGCTTTGTGAGGATTCTGGAGTCTTTTCTGAAGACACAGTTAATGGAAGGTCTGAGGAGCCCAGACATACTTACTGTATAAACCATGTTGCCTAAGAGAAGATAGTCTGGTGTCTTTCCATTTCCAAAGACTGTGTCTGTGAGGAGAAATCAACAAGAAGGCTTTTAGAGTGGAAAATCACATGTTAATTCATACACAGACATCTGCATACAAACCCTGGTCTGAGGGAAAATGGAGAATATTCCATTAAGATGTTAAGCTCAAGAGGGTCTAATGGTCAGGTCTAAACAGACAGGGCAAAGGGTCCCTGAAAGAGCGTATGTATATGTGTGTGTACCAGACATTACTGGTGCTTAAAGATGCCACAGTGAGCGATGAGTTTATTAGCGCTTCAGATCTGTATTACTAAAAACCCATTAGCATCAAAACACTATGACTCTTGAATTTAGTGAGATATGTGTGGGCTTGCAACTGGGAAACTTTTGAACTTTCATTAAGTAATATATTGTAGGGAAGGCATATATATTCATTCATTACCACAAAAATTAATTTCAACTCACCCCTCAGTTAAAAAAAGAAAGGAGAAAATCCAATCCAGTTTATCCAGAAAGTATATACATTCATCTAACTATTGCTTTCTATTGCAAGTGTCTTAATGTAATTACTGTGTTAATGGACATTATTCCATAAACACTGTCATTAGATTTCAAATCAGCCATTGTATTGGACTAAACAAACTTGTAAAGGCTTATTTCTATCTCATGACACACCTGTGTTCTAAAAGTCATGTAAATAAAAGATAAGTGCGGATGTATAAGGAGCTGATGACAGTCATACGGTGACATTAAGAAGAGAGATCGGCGCAAATCATTAAGGATTAATTAACCATAGAGATCAGCTCAGTTTCCCACAGTTTGTAGGATGACTGTTATTGTCTTGTGGTAACTGCCACAGCAAACCGCTCTGATTGAGGAGTTAGGTGTGTAGTGGGTTGTCGCTGTGGGTTAATATGGCTGTATTAGCCATTCTTTGACTACAAGTGAGAGAGGATAATCCAAAACAATCAACACTCTGGCACTGTGAAACCCAACAAACACAGCATGTGGATCTGGATGGTGTGTGTGTGTGTGTGTGTATAGTGCTGAAAGGCTGTCAGTGAAAGAGAGCAATCTCTGCCTTTGTTAATAAGACAGGTCTGATTCTGACTGTGTGGTCCTGTAGTCAGCCAGCTAAAACACACACACACACACACACATACACACAGAGCCATTTGTTCACACACTCACCACTCATTCATACAGTATGTGCAAATGAGGTAAAAAAAGTGTGTGGTTATGTGCATTTTTGTGTGTGCGTATGAGTTATCCGGAGATATTCATGGTGGCCAACGAAGAAGCAATTAAGTTAAAGCAAGACCAGGCTTGTCTTATACTCCACCACCCAGTGACCTCAAAAAACAAAACCAAAAATAGTGGGAGTGTGTGCACTTACCATGCTGGAAGGCCTTAAGGGGGAACCAGAAGAGAATGACTGAGTGAAACAGGCCGTTCAGACAATGGGCCCAGAAGACCTACAGAATAGTGGAGGAGGGGAGGAGAAATAAGAGGAGAACCATGAGAAAGACTGTGGCCACACTAACCCTGTGGCTGACCCCTGACCCTGGGCCTCTGTGCGCTCTCAGCACCAGACTAAGTGGTAGGTTTGTTAGACCTCCGAGCTCAATGGCCACCCCGCTGACAGACACTCTGTATATCATGTGCGTGCAGTGAGAGAAAAGTATGACAGCTAACTATGAAATGACAGTAAAGGGCTTTCTTTGTGATTCCTTTTTTTCTCTTTATGTTTGTTGCCTAATCACATTTCCCTAATCATTCCTTCGGGAATAAGGAACTCTTCATGGATACTTTTAGTACAAACATAGACAGGTTCAAGAAATGAAGATGAATTACTCTGTTGCTACAGTGAATGATAATTTGGGGAGTGTGGAAAAACTATGGTTTACACAGGTAAAGCATAAAGCCTTGGAGTGTCTGTACGTATACATGGGTGTGTGATGTGTCATTTTGGATGTGTCATTTAAACAAATATCCTCCTCCAAAACCGCCTTTTTTGAATTTACATTATGCACGGACATGGCCAAACAAAACACTAATGGGCGATGTAGCATGAAACAGCCGTGAAATGAAATCGGGTCAGAGGTGGAGTTTTCAATCCCAGTTTTTCCAGTGTTGCTCTTTTCACCCCTGCAGTCTGATATCATCCAGTGCCCTCAGACACAACACATTATTCTCACATTAGGCGAGTAAAACAGCTAAACATTAATATTACGTTAAAAAATTTGAAATTTAGGTTCACATATATTGATAATATATGCACATATTAATACATATATTAATAATATATATTTCTCCACAGTGATAAAAATGCTCTTTAAATTTAATCAGATTTGGACAGCCTGATAGTGACAACAATTTTTGAATAAAAAAGTCCTGTGAACCAGTTCTTAGTTTAAACGATTCATTTGAATTGTTTTTTTTAAAGGCATAGGTCCACCAAAATGAAAAATTTGTTCATCCTCTGCTCACCCTAATGGCATATCAAATATTATGTACTATTACTATTTACTATTTTATTCATATTCCTAATACAAAGCTGCCCAATGACAGTTTGTGCAAGTGTCTTTGAGCTATTAGCACTTTCATAATAAACTGTGATAAACTGTGTGGTGGCCATGAAACTTTTTGAGGGGGATGGGCTGAGAGGTGAGGAAAAGAGAAATACCCTAAAGATTGTCTTGTTCTGTGTTGTTTCAGAGAGGCCCTGTGTGACCTCCTGACCTCTGTGCTCTAACCCTCTCACCTCTGCTATCCTCACAAAAAACAAAGCCTGGGGCTCCAGCCTTATCCTACACACATAATACAATCCACTGGACTTGCTGGTGGCCGCACTATAGCCACACCCTGCCTTGTTCTATCAGTGAGACCCTTACTTATGTACTAACTTATCCTGTACATTTGTGCTTAAATTATGCTTAAAATATTTTTGATATATATATATATATTTTAAATTTCACATGCAAGACTTTTTTTATTATGTTTGTGGTAGTTCCGAAATTTGGCCCTTATAAACATGCCAACACACAGCCCTACAATGAATGCAAATTAAATCAATAAATGTTCGTAATAATTTGTCACAGGGAGGCCCCGAACTCCTCAGTATCTAAGCAGGTTGCTAAGAAAGTAGGTGTGAATAGCTGTCTGTCATGTCTAAAATGTCTGAATGTCTGAAAGGGCTGCAGTCTGTGTGACAGCATTATTGCCTAAATGAGCATGAAAGGATAAACTTTATTTTAGGCAACTACTGCCAGACACTTCAATAAGCCTTCTTCAAATATATTGGACCACAAATAAAGCCAGAAACAGTGTGTGTGTGTGTTAGAGAGAAAGAGAGAAAGAGAGAGAGAGAGAAAGAGAGATGCAATGTGTGGTGAATGAGTGTAATAACAGCCATCCTGGGGGTCTATGAGTGGCTTTGTTGTTATTAGGGGGACTTTAAAGGGGACTATGTAATTAAAAGTGAAAGGGGACACAGTGAGAAAAGCCCTAATATTTCACACCCTTTGTTCCTTCCCAGTCTAGCGCACGCTCTCTCTTTCTCTCTCTCTCTTTGTCTTAATTCTAAAAGAAACATTCAGTTTGTACACAAAAACAAACTTGACAAAGAAAGTCTGAGGGAAACAGAATGTACTTTTGAAGCATATATATATATATATAAAAGAGAAATTTCTGAATGTTTTCTATTTGTTTCAAGTCTATGTACAATTACAATTTACATAAGCTATCCAAGTACTTTCATATGAAGCCAAATTTCATCACCACACTACAACTTTTTTTTGGCATGCTATTTGCTGTTGGGCTTTGTGACCAGTTCATCTATATGTCTATCTATCCATCCCTCTCCTGACCCCAGGGGTTGTGTTGTCTGTAATCCGTGTCAGTGTGGTGGTAAATAGGTCTCCACGCCTGTGGAGCAGGGCAGCGAGGTGACACCAGCAGACAGCCGTGCTGGGGCTCCAACACAGGACAACTTTATTAACACTGAGGGAGGTAAAGCTAGCAGTCAAAAACACCCAGAGAAAGGTGTAAATATATATGTCCTCTATACACGCTTTTAATGTATCTAAGACTGGAGTAAAAGAGAGAGTGTTACTGGACTAGCATAAGGAACAGATACTGTCAACATAGATTTACATTTTTTTCATATTTACATTTTTCACATAATTTATTAGCATCTAAAAAGGAAGCTGACCACTCACAGACAGGCTAACAGAGAGGGACAGTTTTACTGATGACTAAGCCAACACGATCCTGCTGTCAAAGTGACATTTTTTTATTAAAGTCAAACAGATCTATTTGCTCAGTGGGGACTTTAGCCTGAGTGCCAAACTGCTCACCAAACACATGTCAGTAAATGGTCCACAGTGTGACCTATTTATAAGAACATTATCATCAAAGGAATTATCACCAGGTTTTAATTTATATATTTATCTATAATATAGCTTTATTAGCTTATATCTTCAGATTGTTTATATACAGGAGGAAACATGTAGTGCCAAATATAAGTAAAAAATAGTCTGGGTGTGTAAACAACACTATATAAGATAGAAAATATGAATTGGCACACAATAAATCCAGGCAAAAGCTCCATAAAGTTCACAGTGTTCTGTAACTGTATTTTCTGTTATTTTTATTATTTTCTATTTTATGTGATTCTAATCTCTTCAGACAGACAGTGTACACACTAATAAAGATTTAGCTAAAGTGAATTTTGTTTTTTATTTACCTTGGTGTTAAAGCCCATTGCATTCTGGGAAGTTTTGTAGAGCTCAGGATATTTCAGCATGTTTTCTTTTCTGCAGGATCGCTCAAAGATGCCCAGAGTCAGAGGAGGCAAAGCAGTAAAGATCTAGTGCAAATAAAATAGAAAAGTTACAGACAATTTAAAGACAATTAATTTTTTTCAACATTCATTCTCCTGTTTTTAAAATCCTCAGCTTAATATTCAGAGACAACAGAGTAAACCATTTCTAGGCTGTTTCCCCACAGAAAGTATAAACACTGAGGCTCTGTGGTGCTATCAAAATATTGCTGTTTGTTTGAGCATTCTGATGAGCCAGATAGAGCAACACCAGGTGAACCAAGTGTCTAATCTCTTTGAGTCACCAATGGCAGATGAAGGGAATGTTCAGCAAAACAGTCATTGCTTTACAGTGCACTTGTTGGCACAGAAATCACACACACACCGATATTATCTTACAACATTAATCTAACATCTGTCTACATAATGGAAATAAATTTGGGAAATGATTTGGAAATAGCATTTTGGGAATTGCTATATAAGCTAAAAAGATTAAGAACAAAAAAGACCAAAAAAGCTATAAAAGAACATAAACGATTTTAAATGTGGAGTCTGATTGCGCTCTATAATATTCAGCGTTCCTGCACAACACATGGTGCCCCGCTAGATAGCATTTCCCTTCACATTTTTTTCTTTGCTTGCAGCCCGCTGAGCATGTAACTTTGGCATTTATCTTATTTGCACTCTCTTGCTCCATGTGCAAAAATGATTTCAAACTAACATCTGCCACTGTGCCTGCAGCCTGTTAGCAGATCTCCTGGATGCTTTCATTTTTCTGACTTGCTCTAATGTTTCTCCACGCGGCAGCTGTTGAAAGCGAGAGGGGTGGTATTATAGTCCAGAGGGGGTTGAGGGGTCGGCCACAAGTGTATCTCACTGGTCCAGCTGGAGCTGTTTGGATGTGGTTGATGGGCAAGTGGACATGGTCTGCTGGACTTCATTCATCTCTGTTCAGGGGTGGATTCGGCCTGTTGTGTCCAGCGCACCCACTCTGAAGCTGTGGAATTTCTGCTCTCTCAGATAAAGAGAGAATGTGGTGGGTCCAGTTGTTACTGCCTTCACAATGCCATTGATCCATTACACGGGGCTAAAGGGAAGCCATGTTCAAATTTTGCTCTTTGTTCAAGCGTAAAAATAATTTCTTGTGACAATCGAGTCGGGGGGTTTTGCAGTTTTTCTTGATGCAAATGAAAAAGCATCTGTGAGATTTTATGGAAAACAGAAAAACTATAATGCGCCATGTTCTGAAAAAGCTACAAATTCACCCAAAGCCAGTTGTCAGATGCACACCCACTTTTGGTATGCAGCATATGAAGCTCCTCACAAGAAAAAATTAAAGAATTTTGATTTATCTGTTTGTTTTTAGACTTCATAACTCTGCAGCTGTTTGTTTGAAGAAGTAAAAACCTGTGATTCACCTTCTTTAATTTATATTTAGTCTTTGTACAGTCTTAAAAATATATATAACTCTCAGGTGGTTTAGTGTTTTTTTGGCTATACAATATCTATCATTTGGTAGCCATATCTACGATAAACTCCAACCAAGATTTATTGTTTTCTTAAATAACTTCTCTTCCTGTTGAAAACATGTTAATTAACAGCATCAGTTTCTATCACCAGCCCTCAGGCAGCCGGTTCATAAGTCTCCATCCGAATGACCATAAGTGTATTTAAAAGAGTCTGGATTCAACCTGTTTCTTTATCATCCTCCACTGACCTGTTTAACGCTGCTCTTTAGGGCATGAGGGTCTGTTGTTGCAGCACATTCAGGACATAGTTCTGTGCACGCGGGGAATATGGACTTGACAGGCACTCATAAATAAGAGGGAGATTTTTCAGGATGGTGCTGACACAGGCTGCAGTAAAGGAGCCGTCTGGGGTGCCGCGGCTAATGAGTTTCTTACCCGCGCGCAACAGGGGAGGCGTTTTAACACATTTCCTCTCACAGTAATGAAGAGTGGACAGTAAATCTCACACACACACACACACACACACACACACACACACACATATTTACCACATTGTACAGGCCGATGCACCAGCGCTCGAACAGAATCTGACCAGAGAAGCCATTTACAAAGGCAAACCAGATCTGGAAAATAAACAGACAGTGTGATGGTAATTCATTATAATAAAATATAATTATAATAATTATATTTACAAATTACATTAATAAATACATTTTCTTTTACATTTTTATCTTTATAAAACATAAAGAGGAAAAACAGCCTTTTTGTTATGTGTACATAAATTATAAAATACAATCCAGTGATACCAAATATTACAATAGCAACAACTCAACTATATACTTTCACAGTAAAGGAAATTGTAACAAAGGCAGTGAAGGAACATATGGTATTCATTAACATTTTAATGTGTGTTACAGGTAGATATATACACTCATTTATCAAATATTGTCTGCTTTGTGTGCTTAACTTGGGATCCTAGAGTTTTTTAATATAAGTTGATAGATGGCTATTGTTTTCTGTGGGGCCTTTCACTGCTTGAAACTGCCAGAGAGAGAAAGAGAAAGAGAAAGAGAGAGAGAGAGAAAGAGACATGCTGACCCTATCCCTGCGTGACAGTCTCATACACTGGATCACTGCAAACGGTTCAGTCTTAAAAATAAATATGTCAGGTGTGCAGGTCAGATTTTTATATCGACAGGGGGTCCAAAAGACTGAGGCCACTAGTGAAAATGCTTCTAGTTCACATTATTCTAATATAATATTTAAATAACTATTTCAGTAAAGTTAAAAAATTAACAGAATTATTTCAGAATTTTAAAGTTTTATAATCCCCTCTTATGCATTAATGACAACAGCTGGAATGGGTTTCATAAGCTTGTGCAAAACCTGATGGTCCACATTATCCAAGCAGCATTTGAGAATGTTTCAAGGAATATCTTGTGTGCTTCGGTAAAATCAAGAATCTGACTTTATGTACCATAGAAATAATATAGTCAATGTCACAATAAAAGATTACCAGTCTAATACAACAATAACAGCAAGGAGAGAACATTAAAACCTCAGCAACAAATGCTTTAGAAGGGCCACATCAAAACAGAGAAGCCTCACTATCTCGTGATATGAAGCCACAACCTGAGCTTAACACCTCATTACTCAGCAGACAGCTTTATGTAGGACAGAGAGATGAAGAGAGACAGCATGAGATGTTAGCGCTGGAAATAAGAGAGAACGAGATTTCAGCAGTTCCCATGACTTCAGCCAGAGGGGATTAGAACAGCTCGTAAATCAGATGCACCATTTCCCACCTTCATCAACCCCAAGTGTCTCGTAGCAGAAGCAACTGATCACAGATCAGCAATTCTGAAAAAAAAAATCTTGGATCAGAGCAAACACACTGAAGCGCTATAAGCCTCTGCTAAAGACAATGATGGTGAGTTATTGGGCTTAAGGGTGTAGACCAGGCAGAAGACCTCAGATGAGAAGAATATAGAAGAAAAGATAATGTGTACCCAAACCATATGCCACACAGACAAAGTCACATACTACTTATGTATTACGTATTAGTTAACTGGTCTGGCAAAAACTTGTCATGCCTATCGAAACTGGAGCAATATATCACACAGCAGCTGGCATAAACATTTCAGAGTGGATCAAATCTGTAATGTGTAATTAGGATGTAAAAATCCCATTAAAGACACATAAACACATTTAGATTAAGTCTGATGTTAAAGAACAAAGAGACACTGCACACCTTAAATAAATGAGAAACGCCCGAGTAAAAGTTTTGGTGGAAGCTTTGTTACATTCATTTAATTATATAGTGCAACAGAAGAAATTATAAATATATTATAAAAGTCTGTGTGTGCAAAGTGTAATTTTCTAACAGGATAAATAATTGCGACAATAACTGCACATGCTAACAGATCCTCAGTATGTATGTGAGACAGGCTTGATGAGTAGTGCCATAACCAGGCGGACATTTTCTTGCTTCATTTAACTCCATTATGAAAGTGTGAATTGCTACAAATTTTTGGGGTTTTGACAGAACCCCCTGACAGGGGCCCCCGCCTGCTACAGCGTCGTCCCTCTCACACGCACACATAGCATATTCCCAAGCCCCTGCAAGCCAATGCGTGAAAATGTTCCCTAAACAAATGTCTGTCACCGCTCCCCTTTAGTCCTCCAGAAAAAGAGAAAGAAAGAGAAGGACTGGCCACCCCCAGATATGCCCCCCCCCCAAAGGCTACGCCCACCCGTTCCAACTATTGTTTTTCTTTCCATCAGGTGCATTGTACCGTGATATTGTTTTTAAAAGAGAGCTGCTGCTTCTGAATCCATTTAACACACTAGCACACAAGTGTTCGAAGCTATATTAGTTAGAACCTCTAATAAACACAATGGTTTTCATAGTCATACCTCATCCCTAAACACAACCCTCACACAAACCTGTTATCATTATTAGGTAAAAAAAATAAAACAATGATTTTATTAAAACAAATAAAACAAAATAAAACAAAGTGCCTGACCACTTTAAATGTCCTAACATTAGCTTTCACATTACATTTGTGAAGACATTTAAAAAAATGTGGCCCTCACAAGTAAAGCCAACCCCCACCCATACATTCATAAAAAAATGACAAATACCACAGAATGCATTGCGTTGCTTTCCTCCCTGCTAGCCACTCATGGTGTGATTACATCCTAGACTTCGGGGGCCTCTTTCAAACACGCAATTTGACCGAAAGCCACGACACACAGCCGTTGTGGCCGGTGGCATGCTGGTAGTCGAATGGGCGGGTCAGAGAACTGCATTAATGCGAGTCTCCCTCATTGAAGGGCTACAGGCTGCAGGATATTGTTGTGCTAAGTCAAAATAAAGCCTCTATTCATGGGCAGCAGTACATGCATATGAGACAGCGTTTTGGCCTAGTCCTCTGGGTCCTGTGAGAGCCCCTCTCTCCCTCTTCCTTCAATGAGACAGATTCATTGATTTGCTCATTAGGGACTAAGGACACAGTGTGGAGGGCTCTCGCTTTCTTTTCCTTCCCTTCTCATTCAGAGCAGTTCGGCACAGAGGTGTGACTGGCCTCTACCCTCCGCTGCACAATCTGAAAAAGCCCGGAGTGTGTTTGTGTGAGAGTGACATTGTGTGTCCTTGTAAGACTCGCCCAGAAGGGCTCTTGGCATATTTTTAAGGAATTTTGAAATCAGTGATTTCACCCCATCTTGAGAGTGTCCTGAGATTGGGCGGGAAGGAAAATAGAGAGAAAAAAAAAGAATTGTTCCCTGACTATGTGCCTGTTTGAAAAACTAAAACCAGGCCTGAGCTTAAGGTGGTAGCTGAATTCAGAAACATGGCACATAACTGATTGTTAGCTGTACCAAGCCGGTTTAGGTATTTGAGAAGATAGATGACCAGCAGATTTCTATTAAGCACAAATTTTAACTTACTATTGATGTTAGTTTGTTAAGATAAATTTTGGATTTGATAGTTATATAGTAAAATATGTTAAAAAAGAGAAGAAAATCAAACTTAGTACACCATGTGTTAACAGTCCACCATATTTTTTTTCCAGTCCAAGACCAAGAAGGTCTACCAGATTACACAGGTCCCCAACCAGCTGGTAGTCCAGCTGTTTAACCACCTAAACCAGTTTGGAAAAGCTGGACACCAGCTGCCACCACCCAAAATACAACTACAATCTTAAGTCAGTTTTAGTTTAATTCTCCTGACCCTCTCCAGATAAACCTAGGAAATATGGGAAAAACAATGAAGATGGGCCAATAAATAGCTGTGTGTGTGAGTGACAGAGGAATCAAAAACAGCAGTTGCGTGTTTTAGAATGATGGCACCAGTGAGACTGAAGGCCGTGGGCCTCCTCTTACGACTGCAGTCTTTCTCTAAGCATGCTGCAGTGTCTGAATGAGGCCCTTGTAATTACTTCAGAAATGCTACTCATCTGTCAGCCCTGCCGGTGCCTGCTGAAGAGCTGTCAATCAAGCTCTCAAGAATCTGGCAGGATAATGACAGCAAGCACAGCAATTTGGTTGTAAGAGAGGCTTTCTCCATGTCTCAAAGCAGCTTATCCAACTACGTTTCTGAAAAGGTTTTTTTTGGCTAATTTTTGCTCATGTTGAAAGCATGCAAGACAAGATAATGAGGACTAAACAAAGCAGCATGGCAAATGTTAACATCTTTTGCATTAACTTCAAAGGTTTTGTACAGCTTTCAAACTCAATTGTCTGAAAAACTATTACTTGAAGGAGAGATCATGTGTTTTAATGTGGTTACAGTTGAACAGACTTCTGTCTGGAAACATTGCAAATAATTCCAAAGCCTGGCGAGTTCTCTTGCTGTCTGTTGCCTTTTAAGGTTGCACCTTCCTGTCTCATCACGTGGGAAACGTACACAGCCTCAACAATTATTTTTCTAAGCTAAGATGACATTCTAATAAAAGATACATAACACACAAATGTTGCACAAAACAATCAACTTTTGAGTGACATTTAAATAACATTTAAAGATTGAAGACTTTTAAATTTAATGTCCCTCATTTCTAATTAAATAAAAAAAATTGAGCTTTGAGATAAAACTACAGTATCCAGGGCTTCATCAATGGTTGGTTAAAAAACCAGACGAGCACATACACTGGAACATAATGCACCAGCCACAAGAAAGAAAGCCTAAAATGGCCGCTAATATCCTTATTCCACTTCCTTCAGGTTAAAGACTAGAAAAACGAGATGTAAAAAAGCCTTCACGGACTCAAAAGTAAACCTATTAGGATGACAAATATATCCTTTTAACTGACCCTTGGGAAGCAAGTGTCTTGAATATCGGGTCCTTACAAAACAGAGGTGTTTCTGGTGTGAGGCAAGGAAATACTAAAGCTTCACCCTATTGTTCTCCAAAAAGCCCCTTATGGAGAGGGGAGTACATTTTCTACCCATAACAAAAGGTAGGTTCTGGAGGCGCTACATTCACTTCCAGGAGCTGGGGTGCGCTGGGCTCTTCTCAGTTCTCCTGCAGAGTCAAAAAAAGAAAACTACAAAAATTGGCTAGAGAGGGTGTGTTCAAGTGGGGCCATTTACAGTACACAGTCCTGTGCCACCTCTTGTGCAAAACAGATAATGAGAGAGAGAAAGAATTGGTGGTTTCATGATTGATGAGAAAGTGTGAAATGTGATCACACCTGGAAATAGTTGTAAAAGTGTTCAAAGCTAAATTCATTGTGGAACAAAATACGACAACCCAGGGCTAACACCCTTAAAAAAATCATGAAAGGCATCCCGCACAACATGTACAAAAACATTTAAAATATCAGATTCATTGAGCTATAATTGCTTACAGCTACAGGGTTGTGACACACCATAGATTCCCATAGATTTAACCCACAGTCTCCACCGAATGTTAAAACAGAAGGACAAAAACATCACGTCTCTGCTACATTTATAAAACAAGACCACAACAGCTTCCAAAATTCCCACATCTAAATGCAACCAAAGCATGTAAACAGGAAAAGGCTTTGACATGGGCAAAAATAATTCACAATACTGCCCTCAAGGAATGATACAGCATAACATGAAAGAAACAGTACAGCCAAAAATTTACATTCTGTCATTATTTACTCACCCGCATGCCTCTCCAAATCCACAAGACTTCCGTACAACACAATGAGAAAGTTTCAGAATATACTGGATACCCTTTTCTATATAAGTTTATGGGAATCTCGGTTGTCAGGCTATAAAATTACAAAAAAGCACCACAAAAGTGGTCAAAATCACTAGTGCATCATATACCAACTCTTGTGAAACACAAAGGTATTGTATGGCTTCAGTACACTTGGATATAGTGCATTTTTTGGAGCTTTGTTTACAAAACAACGGTTGCAACATTCCTTATACAGGTTTTGAATGACTTGAGAATGTGTAAATGACAGAAAATGTCTTTTTTAGGTGAACTATCTAAACAAAAACACACGTCTGAACATCTGAAGTCTTGGTTCATCTCTTCATCATAATCTGCTTTTTTCATAGTCTCACAGTCTTGGATGCCAACAAGCAGGAATCTGAGGGGCTTTTCAGAGATTTACCACAGCACATAAAACAAAGTGAAGATGAAGGGAAAAAGGTTCACAGGTCAAGTGGCGCATGAGAGCAGGATGGTGGAGGGATTTTTGAAGAGCTCATGTTTCTGGTGTGGTTATAAGGTTCATGAGCTCTGGCGTTGGTCTATTAAGCCTGTATTTCCCTGATGGCAAATGCTCTCATGTCAACCAATATCTGATTTCTAATTTACTTGCTTGATGAAAAATATTTTTCATGTACATTATATTTTAAACAATTATCCAATGCATATTATTATCTACGGGCTAAAAGACAGTCTGCAAAAAACTTTACATGAGGCATCACTTTTAATTTACAACAAGCCTGAGGTATAGTTTTCAAAATTTTCCCTTCCTGTAGTTCACAACCAGACATTGTTCACAATGTGTAAAAAGACACCTCACCATGCTCTGAGTTACTGCTACACTACACACTAGTACAACGAGTTGCTGCTATACTCTCTTCCGCCTCAGTCTTCTTACTGCTGCTGTGAAAGCCTGATGGTTGTCCTTCAGGTACAACATGCTCACTGCACATTAAACTGGCCAAACGCATCTCATGATAAAGCTGGTGCTGATAGCAGCCCTTTAACCTGTCAGGTCACTCTTGGTCAAGTCTCTGAGCTTACTATCAGCACCAGGTCTGGAAATTGCCAAAAGTCATCTCAGATGGATTGCCTGTGGGCTCCACATTGACAGAGCTGCGCTCTCACAGCGGGAACACATCTCTCCTGTACTGACACTCATGCAGTGTCGGTTAATAAATGACTCTGTGAGTGGCTATTTAATCAAAGTGATTATTTTATACAAAAATATGAATGATTATTGCAATAGGAGACTTATTTTAAGAAGAAAGACAAAGACATTAAACTCTCCCCTCTTACAGTTCTTCTAGTGACTTTTAGGTTCTCTTTAGGCGACTATAAATAAAAATTTCAGTATTTAGCATTTAAGTTGTATTTGTTGACTGTATTTTTACTATACTTTGTGTGTAATTTTTAGGCTTTTTGTCAACATTTGGTCAGTAGTTATAGTACATGCTTTCATTGTATAGGAAAGACCAGACAACTAAACAGTGACTGTTTTTCTTACCTCAATAATGTAAAGAACAATGTTCTTGTAGAAACAATACAGGATGCATTTGGCAACACGGTTATAGTTCCAGGCGCCGTGTACCAGCAAAAGATTCTTCAAGTATTTAAACTGTCAGAGAAGGGAAGACACACAGAGATAAGCTCATTATAGTATACACATATTATAACTATAACTACATTATAGTTTACACATCCGTACAATACAGAACTACAGTTCCCCTGCCAAGAGAGTGTTTTCGATTCTGAAATAAAGACATTTTTCTAAAGGCAGAAACAGCAGGATATTATGTAAGGGGGACTGAGGGCGTTTGAGGGGTTTAGGGGTTGTTTGACCTCTGGATTTGTGCTGAGGGAGCTGATGACAGACAGACTACAGTGGTGTCTGGATGTGGAGCCCCCCATCTAAAAGTCTGATATGTTATGGGCCCAGTATGGGGCCGAAGCACATGATGTTTTGTAATGTGCCAATACAGCAGAGTTCCTGCATAATGATTTAACACTTTAACTATATAATCACACACTCAAAGCAGACCCCATACAAACCTCAAAACTCTGGGTTAACACCATTTTATAAAGCTGTAACGGTGTATTATATGTGTTGCTTTGATATCAACTTGGGCAGCACATGAATCACAAAAGTAGAAACCCGTGATCTGTAGGTACAGGAAATTGAGGTATAATATAATTTAAACCTACAATCCATAACTTTATTTGGTTAAACTGTTTACAATGTAGTCCTTGCCTTACCCTGATTTTCAATGCTAAATTTATATTAATGATTTATATTTTGAGCTGTCGGGTCCAAATTCAGTTTGTCTTTGACTAGTCAGTTTGACTTCAGTTGTCTGCAAATCTGTGTGTAGGTGCTGAGGATGGTGGAATGTGTGTAGCTTGTTTTTACAGCAGTTGCTTAGAATTTAAACTTGTCACCCACATTAAAAATTACTCTGCAATAAAGTTGTAATTTTATGTTTTTAACAGGGGTGATAATAGAGAGGAAATTATGAATTGCAGCTTTAATGATTCTCATTGTGATTTGAAAAAAAGTTCTTGTTTGTTAATGATTTATTAACAGTTATTTTATTATTTTGGGATAACAGTCCCCACCCCAATCACTGGTCTTAAATGTATACTTTTAAACTAAACAAAAAGAAATTTGTGTGGATACCGGACCAAGAAGGAGAAGGGTAACACCAATAAACATTTTATCCTAAGCCCAATGAACTGACCTTAACATTAAGTCTTAATTTAGTTCAATACCTAAAGAGAAGTTTTACAGTGCAACTTAACATGACACTGGATTTGGATGATGGATGAATGCAAGTCAACAGTAGCAGCCACTGAATTTCACCCTCTGATCCAGACAGTATCATACAAGCTTTGCTGGAAGGCAGTTAAGATAACTTTCTACGAAGCAGCCTGTATTCACAACCATCCACTCGCCTCCACCTACAATACCATGGGGGTACTTAAGACAAGATGCTTTCTAGAGTAATCCGATGCATAAGGCCAAACAACACACTGCTCAGGGCTGCCTGTGGCAGTGTACCACAACAAGTGTGAAGAGACATGTTTTTTGAACTCCGTAGAAACATAAAATGAAACATGAGACAGAGATGGAGAGCAGCGTTGACAGCGATCCGCGACACTTGAGACATTCTATTGTTACCTGCACAATAAAAAATTGTGCTGTATTAAAATCTGAGAATTCCCAAACATCTTTTAAATTAAGGGTGTACTCACACTAGGCACGTTTGCCATGAACCGGGCCCGAGTACGATTGTCCCCCCTCCCCACTCCCCCTCTGGCCTGCACTCACATAGCGTTTCAGCATTCGTGCCAGAGCACGCTTACGTCACGCTTACGAGCACGCGTACTTCATTATGGTGCTACGGTTTCGGGATAAACAGGAAGAGCGGCGCTCTCGCTGGACGCAATGGAGTGCATCGCTCTGTTTACTTTGTGGATAATTGAGTCGTTTGGTCCGCGGTGGTGCACAGCCCTCTCACAGCCCATTGTTAAACAGATCTATCGCCTTTGTGGCACGAAAAGTTTCACCGAATCGTCGCAAAACGTGACGTCACGCGCCC
>JAZGTJ010002963.1:0-38516 GCA_036877575.1 Botia almorhae
AAACCACAACTTGATCCCAGGGAACTAGTAAACTACAGACCCATCTCAAACTTACCTTTTATCTCAAAAATATTGGAAAAGGTGGTGTCTTTACAGATATGCTGTTTCCTGGAAAGAAATTATATCTATGAGAGTTTCCAATCAGGCATCATGCCATACCATTGTACAGAGACTGCTCTCATCAGAGTAACTAATGACCTGCTTTTGTCAGCCAATCGTGGCTGCATCTCTTTTCTAGTATTACTTGGCCTTAGTTCAGCTTTTGACACTATTGACCACAGCATTCTACTAAATAGGCTTAAAAACTGTATTGGCATAAGTGGAACTGCACTGGCATGGTTTAGATCATATTTATCTGACCGATTCCAGTTTGTTGCTGTGGGCAAAAGGGTCCACAGCAACAAGGGTCCAATATGGAGTACCACAGGGCTCAGTTCTGGGGACCCTACTTTTCACCTTATACATGCTACCTCTGGGAGCAATTATAAAGAGACATGGAGTTAGTTATATTGTTATGCTGATGATACTCAGCTATACATTTCTTCTAGGCCCCACGAGACTCATAATTTCACTAAATTGACAGAATGCATAGCCGATATCAAAACCTGGATGACTAGAAACTATCTACTATTAAATTCAGATAAAATAGAAGTTTTACTTGTTGGGCAAAAACCCTCCACACGGAGCAACATAGAACGCTGCCTTATTTTGGATGGATGCTCTATAAAGCCTGCTTCATTAGCCAAAAATCTGGGTGTCATTTTTGATAATTTATCGTTTGAGATATTTCCAATGTTTGTAAAACTGCATTTTTTCAGCTTAAAAATATAGCGAAACTATGACATATGCTCTCAAAGCCAGATACCAAAAAATGAATTCATGCATTCATGACATCAAGACTTGATTACTGCAACGCCTTACTTGGTGGCTGCCCTGCAAGACTAATCCAAAAACTCCAGATGGTTCAGAATGCAGCGGCCAGAGTTCTCACGAGAACAAACAAGTACGACCATATAAATTAACCGTATAAATTTTAAAATCTTGCTTATTACTTACAAGGCCCTAAATGGTTTAGTTCCAAAATAGTTAATTCCACAATACTTAAGTGAGCTCCTCTCTTATTATAGTCCTTCACGTTCACTGCGATCGGAAGGTTCTGGCCAAATGTTAGTACCCAAAATTTTAAAAACATGTGCTGGTGGTAGATCCTTCTTGTATTTGGCACCCAAACTTTAGAATAAACTTCCCAGTGTTGTCCGGGAGGCAGATACACTCTGTCTTTTTAAATCTAGGCTAAAGACCCACCTCTTTAATCTTGCCTACACATAGTCATATGGATTTTTTGCTCAAATCCCCTAAGGGATTATTAGGCTGCATTAACTAGGTAAACCGGAACCGGAAAACACTTCCTATAAGAACAGATGTACTGGCTACCCACTAAATCTGTCTGTCTTTCATTCCCCAAGGTCCTGTAGTCAGCTGGACCCAAACTCTAAGACCAGATGGTGGGGGACTGGATGAAATGCCCCGGAGACAGATCATCAGGACTTGATAGACTTCTTTAGTAATCTTACCGTTATATACATGACAACCTTTAGCTTTATTTTGTTCCCTGCTTAGTCACAGCAGTGTGATGTTATGGCTGCAATTAGTAACATTATGCCTCATCGCTTTTGTTGGCACGATTTTTCAGTGCCTGACATATCAAATATAGTTGGAACCATCAGTTTTACATCTATAATTAACTATAAACCATCTATATGTCATATAGATCATCTATCCAAATCATCAATAAACTGTGTTCATATCTAAAACAGTTACAAATTGCAGCTTTAATGTGCCAGAGGAGAACTGGCCCTCCTGGTCAAGCCTGGCTTCTCCCAAAGTTTTTTCCCTATCTATATATACATCATTGGAGTTTTGGTTCCTTGCCACTGTCGCCCTGTTGGCTTGCTTGCTGGGAGACTGCTGACGTCTAATTTAGACTAGGGTTTTGTAAATTATAACTGTCCAATATTTTACTCTATATATGTTATGTTTGTATGTATGTATGCTGCTTTTGCATGTTGTGTAGTTCATGGTACTATTGCAAATCCCTTATAGCACTGTCCCATTATGTAGCCTATTATATACCTTCCTTATGTAAGCTGGAATGCATGTATTTTGCTTAACATTTATAATTTATGTAAGCTGGAATGCATCTACTTTGCTCAACAATTTTGTGGCTTTATCAGTTCAGTCAGCTCTTTGTTCGTAAACATACTATAGGCCTACTATAGTATTAGTCTTATCCCACACATATTATTTGCAATAATACCATTAACATGTCAGACATTTGTTCTGTGTTTTATTACTATTCTTTGATTTTATGTAAAGCTGCTTTAAAGCAATGTAACATTGTAAAAAACGAAATATAAATAAAATTGAATTAAATTGCTGCCTTAGGACGTTTAGCCGAGGCAGCAGACCGGAGAGCAGCAGAGGGGGCTCGTCCTCCCGAGAAGAGAGCCGTGAACGCAGCATTGAGATACGCATGCTCTCGCAATGAGAGCATGACCCCACCATGAAAGCTGTCTCAACATGCTTTTTGCCCAGGCATGTGACACAGCAATCACAGCCATCAGATGAGGTAAGGAAACGACCACACCCAGAAATGCACAGGCAGAAAGACATCTTGAAAAAGATGCACGCTGTCCATTGAGCTCTTTCAGGGAAATTTTCTCTTTAAGGAATTCGCTCCTTAAAAGACTGTTCTGCGGAGGCACGCAGGGGAACTGCTGGATAGCGGCATCCAAATTGCGGCAGATCGCTGGCAAATGCCATTGAAATAGTGCAGAGTGAATGCGAGAGACACACACTTGGCTCCGAAGCAAGAATCTGAATGAACGTGAGCAGTGGACAGCTTTATACACCCGCTTCTGGGTAGGTGTGACCCGGCCTGCAGCTCTCTTGCCCAAATGCTTATTGGCTCTTTCCTCTCGGGCCAATGTGATAGGGAAGACCAGAGATCTCAAGGAAGACTACATACATCAGTCCGTTGACGTAACGTTGAACGTGACTGACTGAAAGGGAACAAAGCAAAACTGGATATTTGAGCAAGTGGGGTAAAAGCAAGTTTATGCTCCTAACACATCATCATGACTATAAACTATATCCTTTAAAAAAATAACATTTAAAAAAATCTAAGGTCTGAAATGCCTAGCAATGCTAATAAAGTAAAATGAGATAAAATTGCATTAAAATATCTTTGGGGCAAAAAAAATTAATTGAATATTGAAGTTGCTACAACATTGTAAATGAGATTATGTCAGTCAAAGAATTACAATAATCTCTGGCACTACTGTTTTATACTGTATATGACCAAATATTGTTTGAAAGTTATTAAAATATATTTGGATTTATTATTATTATTAACTAGACATAATTCAGAAGTTTGTTTTGGTGTACTAATATGGACCAAAGAGATCCAGAACATCTACACCTATCCAAACAGCTAATGCTTGCAAAACCAATTTGCTGTGTTTTTGTGGTTATCATTGGCATGTGGCCTGGCATGTTTAATTCTAAAAGCAAACAAAACAGAAAAACTTCCAGTGTGTTTCCGTTCATACAAGTTTCTGATACAGGCCTCACAGAGAAATCAACATTACCGCAACATTAACAAATTAGCCTTGTCATACAATTATATATCATGTTTTACTGTGCAGTGAACAGATTAAATGTTGAATATTAAATAAAACAACACAAAGAAGATAAAGTACTTTCATTTTGTTCTGAAAAACTGGTAGAACATGTAAATAATGTAAAGAATTACATATATGGTAACTCTGTTAATTCTTCCAAGGGGAACTGATTTCATACATCCATTAAAACATTAAAAAAAACATACAAATTTAGTTCAGTCAAAAGTTTTAGCATAATTAGCTTGGAGGTGCATATGGGTTTGATGTCTTATTTTCTAATGCAAGTCCATTTATATAATTACAGGTGTGGCTTAATTGTCCAAATACCTTCTGAAGCCTCTAAATATCCCTAAAACTTCACAGCCTTTAAAAAACATAGATTCGTGTTCTATGGGTGTGTGTGGTAATCTGTTTATATGATCCAGGTACTACAGGAAAATCTACTCACACTTAAAGATATTTATTGACCTCTTGACTGGCGTTTGCGTGTTTTGATACCATGCAATATTTAATCAACAAAGTGGAACAAATCATCTGAATTCTGTCACTGCAGGTTATGATTTTTTATTCTACAAGCTGGTCTGTATATGGCAGACCTACACAGCTGCAAATAATGGTAGTAAGCAGCAATGAGATGTGTGGTCTGCAGGGGGCACCATCACTGCATCAGGGACTGCAGGATGTCTTTAACCAACATTGTGCCAATCACCATCTTCTCACAATTGACCGTCAACTGAGCTCCGCCCCCTTCTTTCATCGATACGGTGACCAGCACAAGACAGCCGCTACTGATGGTTTTACCTGCGAATCTGTGAAAAGGTAAGGAAGGGGGAGGAGGAGAACTGAGATGATCACAGGTCAGAATAACAGACAGAAAAGCAGAGAAAAAGCAAGAGGAAAGCAAAGAGTGCAAACTTTTTACATCATTAAATAAGATCTTTAAAGCTTCAGTCTGTAACTTTTGTCTCTTTAACACCATTACTGTTTGAAACAAAGTTGCAGGTAACTTTATTTATTTATCCTTACATATAAAGTCAAACGAAGCCACACTGACATTTCTCAGGAAATCAGACCTAACAGCTCAAATTATTATTATAAACTTACTTTTGCAATTTAAGGTAATGTAAGGAGACAGTTTAATGACTGATGTGTTATTTACTTACTCAGTAACTTACTTTTGTTCATTTTTAATTAAATTAAGTTATGGATTACAGCTTTGATCACTCCATAACAAACAGACATTAAGCAGCTTCTGTAACCTTGAGTAATACTATCAACAAGTCAGGTTCTTCTAAAACACAGCCCCTCAAATGCTTTCGCTACATTAGATGACAAGTAAACAAAATGAAACAAAAATGTCCCTAAAATCATCAATTTAATGTAACCTCAGTTTGAGTTTTGCCTTGCATGGTTTTGTTGATGGTTAAAGTACTTATTTTGCTCTTCTATCTTTGCATGATTACATTGTTAGCTGCCTTTAAATATTTGCATTATAATATTGCATTATAAGCATACTGGTAGTTTGTTCAATGCAGTCTGTGGGCCGAGCAGACCAGTTGAGAATTTCCACTGTAACTGATGTGAAACATGCTTGAAACCATTTTCTGTATATGTTACCTGCACTCTTTATCAGAACCACAGGGCACCCTGCTTAAGTTGGCAGTGGCTGTGACTCTTTCAACTATGACATGCTCGTTCACACATTTCTCTCCAAATGTTAACTTCTCAGAGATCTCGTTCATTCCCATCAGTTTACCTGCAAGAGAAAAAAAGGGGATTGATAGAGAGAGCATCACTTCATTAGATTATCTCTTCATTAAACTTCACTGAGACAATTGAAATTGTGAACATTATTTTACTTTACATTTATTTTATTATTATTATTTTAATTTCTGGTACTCTTGAGATGATGGTGCTTCTTGCACACCTCTCTGCAATTCACAGGAACTGATCTGCCCTTGAATAAAGTTAACATTAACTGTTAAGACAACCAAAATCTAAGTGTTATCAAGCATGTTAATGTTAAAGCTCCTTTTAAATAATGCGCAGCAGCCAGGAGATTTTAGTTTTAATAAGCATGAGGCAGCAGACAGCACTGAAAGTTGCACCGCTTGTCGATCTTGTTTAGAGTTGATTTATTTCATAATACCTCATAATAACTGTTATTTATTAGCTCTTTAAATCCATTAAACAATTGGCCATATGATTTTATGACATCATATTAAGAGCAAATCAAAGAGTAAATTTCCTCTAAAAGAGCTTACACAGACAGGTCGTAATTGCATGCCCATGCTGCCTGTCCATGAGAATGTTAAAGTTGCTGCTGTTTTACTTCTTTATTAAACAGAGAAACATCTCGGAACATCACGAAACAAAGGGTCACCCCCAACAAAGCTGTCCTCCTGCAATGCCGGCAGTGGTTCCACCACCATCAGAGCCTGTACCCCAGCCACAGCAGAGATCTGTTTGGGCGACCCAGGGATGAGGCTGCCTAAACTAACCTGCCTGGCCCTGAACAAGGAACAGGCTCCATTCTGGGCCCTAATGGTGAGTTGGGATGAGCAGTTTCCTTAATTGTCACAGTTTGTGGGTCACAGGAACAGGGTAGGTTTCCCTACACCTCCATGGTTGCCACCTTGGGATAAAAGATCTCCCAGTGTTGTGACCACTGCTCTGCCTCGCTGCAAAACACCACCCTGATGTCCCTCTATAACAGGTCTCAAGGCATTCTGTTGTCACAACAGATTCATCCAAATTGGGCTTGGCTGCTGTATGCAACAGGCAGGCAGTGTTAGGGGTCTGGACAGATCCCTGTCTGCACTGCTGTATTAACTGCCTCAAGTTGCTGGCTTTGGCCACTGATCCAAAGCATGTGTCGGTCTGGACAGACAACACAGCACTCACATTGAATGTTGCAACTTACCTCCTTCTAGCTTTAATGACACCAGGGTCATGGGTTCGCTGCCAGGGATTGCACATACTCAGAAACAATGTGTAGTATAACGCAATGTAAGTCGCTTTGGATAAAAGCGTCTGCCAAATGCATAAATTTAAATGTTCTATTAAATGTTCTGAGTCAATAGATACAAAAGTATCCCAATCTCATATCTCAATCGCACAGCAGACATGCTCTCACAACAAGTGACACCCTCCGGGGGTCATTTATCCCCTCAGTATGTATGCTTTGGCACACAGTTGTCCCCAGGACCTGCGCAAGTACACATTTTCTTAAGTCATTGCACAGAAGCTGTCCGAAGTCAGGGAGGACAAGGAGCAGGTCATGCTAGTTGCATCGTACTGGACACAGAAGACCAACAGTAGTAATAGACATGATCACTTAAACCAGGGCCCCACAACAAGGCCTCAAGTGGCTTATTTTTATGGACTGGTGTACTTCCTATGGGAAAGACTCACAAAGGTATGCAATTAGGTCGATGCTGCCTATTTTACAGAAGTGGCTGGATAGGCGTCTACCTCCCTGCTGCCTGAAGGTGTATGTGACTACCATAGCAGAACTTCAGTATACACTGAATAGAAAATCTCTAGGACAGCACAACCCGATCATCAGGTTGCTTAGAGGTGCCAGGAGGTTAAACCCTCCTAGACAGTGCCTAATCCTCTCCTGGGACCTCTCCTTGGTCTTGATTGTGCTACAAAGAGTCCCATTCAAGCCTCTGGAGAGGGCCTTACTCAGCAACCTTAGTGTGCCGCCAAATGTGTTTGGAACCTCCTGGGCACCGACAAATGATACCTCCCTGACAGTTGTTTGCAGAGCAGAGGGCTGAGCTACACCTAATACCTTTGCGAGGTTATATAATTTTTAGGTTGAACTGATGTCATCTCGAGTGTTACTTGGTACCAACAAGTGTCAGACAACTGGTTGGATATTCTATATTAAAAGTACTATAGAAAAACTCCCCAAAATAAGCCTTGTGCTATTAAGAGAACATTGGTCTGAGTAATATGCTACTGGCACCAGTAGGCCAAATGTTATTGGATTTTAGATTAGATTAGATTAGATTTAACTTTATTGTCACTGCACATGTGGGTACAAGGCAACGAAATACAGTTAGCATCTAACCAGAAGTGCATTTTTATATACATAAATTTTTTTTATACATAGTCATGGTAACAGTCACCAAGGTTATAACTGGAGACTGCAATAACAGGGAGGGACTAGCTAGAAGAAAAGTTATTTATAGAAGGATATCAAGAGGGTATGATTTAATGCTTTTGTGTGTGTGTAAATAAAATTGGGGAGTCAAAGGAATAAGGAAGTAAGCGTAAATGCTGTTCAAATTTATCATTCAAAATATTCTCTAATAGACAGTGAGAAATGGCCCCACAGGAAAGGAAGACATGAGTATGTATAAGTATGTTAAACTGTATGAATACAGAATTCATCAGCTGGTCATGACAGACATGTTCATGCTAAACTGTTGACGGCAAACTTTTGGTGTTAAGAGATCTTAGCTAACTTTAAACATGAATGAATCCTATTTTGCATACTATCTGTGCTGTGAAGTATATTCATGCCACCAAATGTGCTTTGATTTATTAAACCTAAAAAGACTAAACAGCTTCCTGTCCTTGTTAAAAATATTAAGAAATTAAATATGAAATTGCTATTCTGATCATTCTGAGTTTCTCCCATGTAAACTTCAAAAACAAATATCCAAGAGACTTCTGCACACACAGTGAAAAATGACAGATTTTGAGGAAAATAGAGTGATTTGTCTTTTTTAAGACAAACAAGTGATTTGTTTGTCTTTTCAACACTCAAATGAATGTTTGTGGGAGCATTAAAAAGCAAAATTGATACTTGCTTACCCTGCTCCTTTTTAAAATCATTTTCGGTGATAAAGGCTGGTGTCATTAACTCCCCGACAGGTGGCTGGATTGAGACGAAGAATTTATGGGTATGAGTGCTGAAACAAAACAGATCAGTGAGGAAGTGTGGGAATAATCCAGGTAATTATTTTAAGCAGTCATTTCCTTACCATAGCTGAAAGTTAGCTGCCTGCGTCGAATCACAAAAATCTATGCCCATCACCACGGTAACAGATTTACCTGCCAGGAGCGGCTCTGAAAGACGAACACAAATACACAAAAGTAAACTGTAAATATTCCACTGGTGAACAATTTTAGGTAAATGAATCAATGACAGACCGATCTCAGAAAATTCTCGGATCCTTATTCCTGACTGCAGTCTGGGCTCCTCAATGTGTAGGTTTTTGGTCTCTGAGTTGGTGTTGTTGGTGAATTGGATCTGGACGGCCACCATGTTGGGGTCTGGACTGAAGGGTTGCCTGCTGAAACAATATTTAACCGCGAGACCCTCGCCTGTTATACGATGCAGGAGTTCATACATCTTCATTGAACCAGATGGAGCGATAGTCTGTCAGAGACAAGATGTTCATGAAATTAGAACAAATTTTTAATTAAGTTTTCAAACTTTTCAAACTCAAGTTTATTCTATAAATACAACTGTCCTAGTTGCTATTAAAAAAACGAATTATATTCCCTTTGAAAAACATGCATTTGGCAGACACTTTTATCCAAAGCAACAATGATTATTTAATTTTAGGTTCAACAGTTATGTAGTGTGTGGTGTAGAACTTACAGTAGGTGCTAGAATAGTGTCAGTTAGTGACAAACCCTCCAAATCAGACACCAGACTGCTGGACAGGAAGTTCACTGGGGTCACTGGAGCTGATGTTGGAGTTGGTTCAACTGAGTGAAACAGTGTTTATAATGAACCATTTGGGTCTTTGGTTTTGAATGTAATGAATATGATTATTTTACTCACAGTCATCTAGATCCAACAAAGACATTTCCTGCATCTCTTTCTTACGCTCTTTTTTTTGTTTGGGTGGCTGTTTTGCTGGTGTCTAGATGAAAGGAGAATAAGAGATAACATTCAAGAATCTGTTTGTTGCGTCTCATTCCTATCTCTGCAAGTCCAACCTTCTTTTTTCTGAAGTCAGCATCAGACTCTGACTCCTCTTCTGATTCATCCTCCGACTCCTCTTCTGATTCACTGCTCTCTGATTCGCTCTCTGATTCTGAAGCAATCTTTCGATCTTTTCTCATCTTTCTGCCTTGTTTTGTGTTCTCTGCACCGCTACTCTGATCACTGTGAGAATAAATCAAAACAATTAAATCACACGTAGCAGAGAAACATTCTGATGTTAATTTTGATGTTAATTTAAACACATGAATCAGGTTAGGCCAACAATTCAGTTTCCTGCAAATTAAGTGTCAGACCTCTCTGCACTCTCCTCCACTGGTTTCTTGGCTTTGGTTTTCTCCATCCTGTTCTTCTTCTTCTCCTCCTCTTCATCTTCCTCGTCTGATTCGGTCTTCTCTCTGCTCTCCTCACTCTCCGAGCCTGAGGCACTTTCACTGCCGCTAATGCTCTCCGACCCGCTGCCCAAGTCTGACTCTTGAAAGAAAATCAAAGAAAAGTAAGAGTAAGATCACAAAATCACAGTAGCTCAGCTCCAACCCTCATGAGATACCCACCTAGGGAACATTTTCAGACATCAATGGATACAAGATTATTTCACCCAAAACTGGAAGCTCTGTCATCATTTACAAAAAAGCAGTATATGCACAAAGTATTGTGCATATAGTATTGAGTCATTAGCTTCACAACACACCTACATCAGACTTTACTGCAATTAACTGTGGGGGTTTTAACTGTGGGGGTTTCAGCAGGGTTTGGAATTAAGCAGGGTTTGGAGGTAAGCTGCTTAAATATAATGTCATTCAGGCAGAGTGCAACATTTACCGCTGTCTGCAGATTCAGTCGGCCCAGATTCTCCTTCCGAATCTGAGTAAAATGGTTTCTCCACTTTCTTCTCCTTGCGATCTTTCCGGCTCGTACATTTGCTCCACTCTGGAATCTGCACAGTATCATAAACCAAAGTCAAACCAGATTCTGCAATAAAACAGGAGTTCAGAGAATCAGGCATTGTTGTTCTGGTACTGTATTAATGACCATGAATGCCTCTTTACAAGCCTCTTTTCATTTACATGGATATATTAATGTAATTACACCTCAGTCTGTTCCTGAGACCTGGTGTGTCTCTCTGCTCAGCTGTCTCTATAGCAGAGCAGGTTGAGGGTTCATGGCCACATTCATTCTTACTGTGTATGCTAAAATGCCATCAAAGAAATTGTATTTTTTTTAAAAACACAAAACAAACCTCCAGCACCGATTTTTTTTTAAGATAAATTTGAGTGTGTCTATTATTTGCAAGTTTTTTCATTCACTGCAGAAATGTACAGCTGGAGCTAGCAACTAGCATCGGTGCTGCAGGCTGTGTTCAAGGTTTTTTTCTGTTGAGAATTGTTGAGGCTGAAGGAAGGGAAGGGAAAGAAAAGGCTGATCTAGCACAGTACAGATGCTACGCTAGGCTGGTGGCAAAAAGCTCTTGGGTCTGACGCTAAGGGTGACTGACAGACTCACGCTGGTTAAAGTGGTGACTCTTTCAAGCAGCCTAATAACCTGGCAAACAAGAAAGAAACAAAAGAAACGCAAGAATGATGCTGTGAGATGGCCAGAAGAGAAGGGAAAGAAAAGAACAGAAAATAAAGAAAATATTTAAAAGTACACACAAGGAATCAGGTTGCACTTTTCAACAAATTAGCAGGTGTATTTGGACGTGTCTTTCCATATTTATACAAATTTCTCTTACAGCTTCAGTCAAAGCAAATGTATTTTGGGGGGGGGAATTTTCTAAAAATGAATTGCCTAATCACATTGTTTGTTTGCACACAACGTCCTTGTTGTTTTAGCACCCAGTTCAGTGAAGTAATTATGCAAATCAGGTTGTGACAAAAATCTGTGCTGATTGGTTCTGGGTGCTGAGTTGTAAAAGACTACAAATCTGTCAGACTGTACAGGGACTTCACAGACAGTACAGTTACCGTCACTGAGATTCACACAGAGACTCTGTTTGACTATATCACACATCTGGACATATAGCAGGTTAGAACGCTTCTTCTAGTCTTCTCAAGAGCATTTGATTATTATCTGATGAATTATTGCTGCCATAATTACCAAAATATTTACACAAACGTCTCGAAATTTAATTTACCACCTGCTTTCTGCTGGCATTAATAGCGTTTTTACTGTTGCAGCCAAATAGCAGTAATGTCTAAGAATTAGGCACATTAATAAACAATAATAATAAGCCACATTCATAGACATTACACATGAAAAATACAAGGTTTTGACAATTGAAATACAATTATTATGTAAACCAGTGGTTAGCAGGTAATACCCAGGTGTTCACAATTGTTTAGTGAATTCACCCCGCAGTTTAGAAATTTCATCATGTCTTTTATATACCATTCTTGCTATATTTTATATGTATCAGTAACAAATCTGTATTAGGACAATGTTTTAATGCTTTGTTGAGCATTTGGTGTCAGTAACGGAAGTGCAACATTAATATGGAAGTTTGTTGATCTGATGTTTGTGTGGAAGAAAATGAGATTTGTAGGTCAGCAGATTTCAGAATCAATGGAGGTCAAACACACACCCCACATAAACACACACTTTAACACAGTCAGGTCAGGCTGGACCACACAGAGAACAGAGTGAGAGAGAAGCCACTGCACACTTATGGTCACCTCTCTCCTGTCTCTTAGGAGCCCAATTTGCCCCTCACTGGTATCTATGACCTTCTCTTGCTGCATAAAATAGTGGGCGGAGACATAAAGTGATTGACTGACAAACTGTTGAGCAGGGGACATTGAGGAGTTGGGGGCAAACATGGGGGAGGGACTATTACTGCTAATACACCCATCTACTTGTGAAATCTGCTCTATGAATAATGAGTGTTTTATGAATTAACAAACATGAACATTATAAAGACAAAACCTGAAGCTGAAATGGATGGAGACCCTGACCAATCATTGTAAAAGCTAGGACCTTATGCATATGCAAACTGGGTTGATCACTGAATTCATTATCACGATCATTTAGACACGACACAGCATTATGGCAAGCTATAGATTATAATCTGTTGACTGAGAATTCTAGGTTTTTCCTAGGTTTTAAAAGTTTGAGAATGAGCAGAGATGGAACAGGGTGAACGGATGTATTTGTATATATAATAAGCCCTAACAACGGTATTTTTTTGCATGCCTGAAAAAGCTAAGCCACCAATCGCAATCCCTTATGTATTCTAAAACAATGTTTAGAATTGCAGTATAAGCAGCTACCACTTCACTGAAATGCAGTGTGTGTGATGCATTATGAGGGTGGAGTTATGCTAATGAGCGAGGAGAGTGAGCGATATAAAAGTGATTAAGTAAAGCCTGTTATTTTTAACAGTGCTTTGAGGTTTCTTTGGGAGGTCTTGCATGTTGATGCTCCCTCTGGTGATCAGTTGAAGAAGCACCCCTGAGGCCTCTGGCCCTGTCAGAACTGTTCGCCCTGCACACACAGAATCCTTCACCTCCACGTTGCGCACAGACGGGTCAGGTGCCGATTCGGGCCAGGCAGGCAGCTCCTGATATCCTGAGGCTTTAGCGTTAAGGAGATGAGACAGTGACCCCAGCTGAAAATGATCTCTGTCTGCGAAACAAAAATCACAGGTGAGGTCAGCCAAAAATGAAACTTCTTCCATCATTTACTCAACCATTCCAAATCTGTATGACATTTTTGCTTCTGACATTTTTGCTTCTGACTTCCATTGTATGGACAAAAATCCACTGAGACATTTCTCAAAATATCTATTGAGAACTATTCCTTTAAGACTATGTGAGCTACGATAGAGGTACCTTAAAGCAATAAAGAACTCTACATCTTACTGGTACCTTTAAATGGAGATTCCAGAACCGGGGCGGGCTTGAGGGCAAGGAAAAGTTTCTTGGCATATTTGTTGAGAGCGCCACTCTTGTCAGTGGGCACAATCAGTTGGCGAATGAAGCGGGCACGATCTCTGATATCATAGTTTTGGTCATATTTTGCCAGGTTCAGCACATACTGGGTTAACAGTTTAGTCTGTAAGACAAAGAGGAAATAAAATTTAACTTTATTTTGCCTCAAAAGTTTCATGCCTAAGAGGAAGTGCATGTGTGTCTAAATGTGCATGTCTAAATGATGACATGCTCAGTCACCATCGCTTTGTTAAACAATGACTCATGTTGTATGTCCTTCTAGTGTTTTGTAATGCTTTTCTCCTTAAGAAGTTTATAGGATTGTTCTTCTCTAGAAATTACACAAGTTGAATAAGAACACATCTCATATCTGAACACATCTCATATAAGGTTGACGTTCACACACAGTGTTGCAAAGACATATATCACCTTACATTGTGCTTGTGCACAACACAACTTCTTTCTTTGGCTGTTGTTATTTTCAAATTCCTGTGACTCTTCATGTAATTTAGTTTAGTAAAAATGGCATCAGCATCAACAGCTCTACAAGTGTAGACTTGCCTGTTTTCTAGTCAAGTTTCAGAACCATGGACAGCTCAGCTTAAATCAGGTTTATATCAGTAGTTGACGTTCTTCTCACCTGTTTTAAGTTAGTGAGGTACAGTTTAGCAGCCAAGTTGATGATCTGAAGCTTGACAATGTCTTCCTCGTTTGTGAAGGTTTTGGCCATTTTTCTCAGGACATCGGGTGCAATTTTGGGTACATGCTCACAGTACTCTCCGATCAACCACAAAATGCTGGCACGGGCCATCGGTACCTGACAAACGGGACATGCGATCAGAAATACAGGAGTCAATGGGGGCGTGTTTAAGCATGTAAAATTTGGATGAGGAAGTTACCTGAATGTTGTCTATGAGTTTGGCCATGTGCTTGATGATGTCACTGTGTTGCTCGGGCTGCATCTGTAGAAGTTTCTTGATGACCACCACCGATTCAGCTACAACCAACTCTGAACACAAACACACACAAACAAACATTAGTATATTATGTACACACATCACATAAAAGCTTGGACATTATCGGACACACTGTAAGAATGCATACACACAGGGCGCATTACAGCATTAAGATTTAGTCATTTTTAGCTGACGCTTTAAAAATAAAAATTTAAAAATACATCAAATATTTATTTATTTTGGTTATGTTAAGTTCAATTCAGGGTTTGACCTAGAGTCTCATAAATTAGGAGCAGCCGGGGCAGGGAATAAACAGCAATCTTGCATGTACGCTGGTAACCAACTATAACACACAAGCCCTCACCGTCTCTGTTGGACAGCAGCTGTACGAGGCCATTCAGGCAGGTGTCTCTGACCTCACCAATGTTTGTAGCACAGCGACCAATGGCCTGAATGCTCGCAGCCACAAAATCCTTATCCATACTCTTAATGTATGTCTGTATCACAAACACAGTAAATCGTCATATATATTTGTTAACGACCTCTATAAAGCTATAGAGATATAAAGTATATACACAGTATATATATATATATATATATATATATAGTATATAGTATATACATATATATATATATATATATATATATATATATATATATACAAGTTTTGGCTTCTATTGATGGTAGAAATAGCACATGTAAAATAATACCTGGAATTCTCTTAAGATGGTGGAGATGTTTGTCTCATTTGCCAAATTAGTCAGAACCTCCAGCTATATTCATAACAGAGGTCAAAATTATCAGTTTCAAAACACATCTAACTTTAAAACCTCCAAAATATCTGAAGAATTAACATCTGAAGAATTATTACTGTTTCAAATTCCAGCTTGAATCCACTTATAAAAATTGAATATTATGAAAAAAGTGTTTCAGAATGTAACTCTGTGCCAAAGGTAACTCAATTGAGAGTGTCAGTTCACCTTGAAAATCTTGATTTGTGTGGGGTCTGTAGAGCGAATATAAAAGCTTTTTAAATATGGTTCAAACATTCCCTGAAACAAAAAACACAACCGAGCAGAGCTGTAAGTTTATCTGATCTCACACACTGTCTGCATTAAAATATGTTAAAACTTTCTATCTGTGGAATCTTTCAAGGACTAAACCATGAAATACTTAGCTATATACTTAGTATACTTAATAATTTCAGCTTTGGCCGTTTGGTGCCGGCCTAATGTACAGCCAAGGATTACTGGATAGGTTACAGGAAGCATCATTAGGTGGGCAGTGTCAATGTTTAAATAAAAAAAGCAGTATAGAACATAGACTGATACTACACGTTTATATGTATAAATGCAGTTATACATTTAGTAGGAAATTTATATATGAGGGGGTATGATTAAATCATTTTTTTATTATGTAATCATACTTAATTACCATGATAAATTAACAGCCCTAAAGTAAATAAATCTTACAACACTAAAATTGCAACACTTTTCATGTAACACTTTTTATTTTTTTTAATCAAAAATAATAGTCTGTCTCATTCATAAGACTTTTAAAGCATTTTCTGTAAACAGCTCACTCGTCTCTTGATGGTCATCGTGGCAACATTCTGAAGCACCACATACTGGACTTCACTACAGAAACACAAAACACAGGCCAAAGACACAAGAGTTTTGATGTCAGCTGATCTTTAGAATTCAAAACTAACAAAAATGCATCACACTATGCCTGTGTAATTTCGTGTGTGTACAATAAAATCAATTTTGTGGGTAAAAACAGATTATCTTTTTAATATTTGTCATAATATACTTGGAATGGAAGTGTAAAAACATTTGTGAGACAAGGCCAAGTGTAATGAGAGAGCTGAATAATGGATGATGTTTCTGCAGCTCTCATTGATGTTCTCACAGGACCACCAACCCTGCAGCACCAAACAAAACCCACAGAGGAGAAAACCATTACCAGCCTCATCCGTTTTACTGTGTGATCCCATGTATGTTTCAGAGACATTTGTGTGTTCTAGCTGTATGTATGTATGTAATTAGAATGTGATTACCTGTGGCTTCGCATTAACCTGACCAAAGCTTTAGCGATGACGCCCACCTCTGCTTTAGGTGCCAGGTGAAAGTACAACTGTGCTACTGCCATCACCACCTACACATAGAGGGAGAGAGAAAGAGAGAGTGATTCATTATTAGGTGCTTTCGAACTCATAACCCAAATCAGCAATGTTTTGATAATGACAGACTTTTTGTTGAAACCAGCTTACATGAGTTTAATTAAAGCTGTCTCTGTATATTAGATTATAAATAAAGTATTAAAAAGTGAGTTGTAACATTGGCAGTAAAGTCCTTATTGATGCTATGTTTCCAAAAAAATACTTTAACTGTTTTTTTAACTTTAACTTTAACTAAAACTGTTCTGTGTGGAATTTGCGTGTTCACCCTGTATCAGTGTGGGTTTGCTCCAGTTTCCCCCACAACCTGAAGACATGCAGATTAGGTGAACTGGTGTCACTAAATTGCCCTTAGGAGGGTGAGTGCAAGTGTATGCATTTGAGTTTCCTGCAACTGAGTGTCTCTCCAGGTTGTACCTTGCCTGTGACCCGCAATTCTGGGACAGGTGTCAGCCCTCCTGCAACCCTGCAGACAATAAGCAGGTTTGGAGAATGGATGAATGGTTTCTGAAAGACTTACTGCAGCGTTGCGACTCTGCAGCAGAGGTTTAGTGTTTCTCAGCAGAAGTCTATGATCAGGGTCCATCACATATGGTTTCCTCTTGGCCAGAGCAGTGGCCTCAAGCTTTTTTTCTTCATCCTCCTCATCATCAGAGGCATAGAATGACTTTTCACCACTGTCCTCCAGCAGAGACTCCTGCACACACACACTCGTTCAATCAGAAAGGACACACTCTCCTTAGACACACACACACATTTCTGATACTCACGTTAATGTTGGGGTTGAGGAACTGTGTTCGGGCGTAGCGCGTCAGCATGTTGATGATGACCACCTGACCCCACTCCTCCACATCTATGAGCAGGTTACACAGTTTACGATAGTTCTTGTGGATCAGATCGATGCGGTCTGGACAGACTTCCTCAAACGCCATCACTACACTGCCTGCGACCAACTACGACACACACACACATACACTGCATGTCTATGATTACACCAAGAAATGTTATATATCACTAATTGAAATGATTGTATAACTCACTGTGGTTTTATCAGCCAATAACTTCTCAATCACTTCAATCAGTTGATCTTTCTGTTCTGGGTCTAGACTGCAGAGAGAAAGAAATACACCATCTAAAAATGGCCATCAGCCCCTGCATTGTGCCTATTAGCTTTATTTGGAGATGTGATGTTTAAAATTTTGTAACTGTAGTTACAATCCTGTTGAAGAAACAGCATAACACCAGTGCATAATACGTTTTGGATGCTTGCCAAACTACAGTGAAGCTATTAAAGGTAAAGTATGTTGATGTTTAATAATGTGGACAAATATAGCTAGTTTGAAGGAAAGCACCTGTCAGTGACATTCCTGGTTGTGTTCAGACAGGATGATTTGGGGTGTTGGGTTTGGGTACCTGTGGAGTTTGGGTATGGCATGAGCCGCAGTCTTGCGGACATATGGAGACATATCAGATGCCGCCTCTTTAATGGCTAACATCATGATGGGTACGATGATGGTGACTCTGATGCTGGAGAGCACACGAAGAGCACTCGCACGGATAAGCTGGTTAGGGTCCTGTTTTAATAGGTCAGAGGTCACAAGATAGAGAAAAAAACAACATATTTTAATTTAGACTAAGTCACATGTTGTGCAGAATAAACTAGAGATTAGTGCAGATATAAGTAACATGAACTTCTGTTCATTTGTTTCTTCTGCTCATCTTGTTTCTAGCAGCAGAATATGATTTCCACTTGTAAATGTAGCTTTGTAGACTCGGCTTGTTGGTTCTTAAGACAAAATGTTTAATGCTCTCGTCTTTGGATAAAAGCATCTGCTGAATGAATAAATGTAAATGTAAACATGACTTAAAGGATTAGTTAAAGGCTTGGTAATAAATACTTTAAAAATATTTATCTTTTTTTACTCAGAAATGTATTGTTTTGCATCAGAAGACCCACTGGAGTCATATGAATTACTTTTATGATGGATGAATGCGCTTTTTCAAGCTTCAAAATGCTGGTGCTTATCAATGGTTTTACACAGCTGGGAAGAGCTACGATATTATTTAATATAACACATACTGTGTTTAGCTGAAGAAAGAAAGTCAAAACATCTAGGATGGCATAAGGGTGTGTACATTATTTTTGTAAATGATTTTTTATTATGAGGTGAACTATTCCTTTAAGAAGTATTAAAGGCATGACTGTAGTTTCATATCTGAACACTAGAGAGCATAGTTAAACATTACCCACATTAATAAACACTAACACAGCAGGTTGGGTTTTTATTGAGTATGTAGATGTATGACAATTTGCATATTCTCCATGCTATGTACTGTAGTACGTGAAAAAAATTGGTAAGAAAATACTATACTAAAAATTGCAGTACTGTATGTTAAATGTGCCAGGGTACATTTAAAAATCCACCAGGAGTACTATAGCATAATAGTATTAAAAAGTATAATAGTACTGTAAGGAATAGTTCACCCAAAAAAATTTAATTATTTCATCATTTACGCACTCTCAAGTCAATTTAAACCTATATTACTTTTTGTCTTCTGAATAATACAGAAGAAGACATTCTAAAGCACTTTTGGTAACCAAACTACAAAAATTGTGTCTTCACAAAGCGAAATGTCAAAAAGTGAAGCGGCCCTTCATATTTGAAAGACTTAAAGAGTAAATGCTAATCATGTTTAGTTTAATATCTGGTCACAGGTTTGTGGAAGGGTGAGGTTTTACGATAGGATATGATGGGATAAATTCACGATAGGATAAATTCAGCCTTTAACATGTGGATGTATCACAACATAGAAAACTCTATATTTGGTAGCAGTTGTGCATTTGACTTCTTGGGTATTATATTAAAATGTAAGTGTGGGTGTGTGTTTTTAGACCTTCAATCCTCTCTGGAAGGTAGAGATGGACAACAGAGCAAGATCCTGCTGTTCTTCAGCGTACCGCACCAGATACACATACACCAATTTCTTTACCTGAAACCACACATACACACTTTAAACACACACACATAAATCCAACACACACATATACAGGACTTCAGTGGTGTGTAACAGGTGTTTGTGTGATTTGAGCACAAGGTGCCTTACCAGCAGAACTACATTGCCATGTCACATAAACACAAGATTAAACTGAACAACACCCAGAAAAGCTGGCTTCCTGTAACCTTGGAGCCATTTCCTGTCTCAGTAATCCTCTTCTGTTTAACACTCACCTCAATGTTCTTACAGGCTACGTTCTTCACCACTGCAGGGAAGAGATCAGATGCGTTCTTTCCCCGGGCAATCATCTGCGCACACACACGCACACACACACACACACACACACACACACACACACACACACACACACAGCAGTTTTATTCCTTTGATGGAGTGAACCATATGAATTAACTAATCAGAGAATTTCAAACACACCCACACACTTCTGTAGGACCTTCTCTGAATATTTGTCCAGGAAGTTTAAACACAACCTCAGGGATTGTGGGAGAAAAAAAATACTTTTTATAAAGTCAGAATAATTCTGTCTGTAAATTCTCATAGATGGTGAGGCTAAAATAAGGTCAGTCTCTCTCTTCCTCTTTCTCTCAGCAACTTTGGTGATATAAAAATAGACAGCATAATTTCTAACCTATTTTTATTGGTAAGCTTATTTTTTGTAGCAAAAAAGGGGTTTTATTGTGTTAAAACAAAACATTTTTGACAGACGCACTTGATTTTAATCCAATCAGGAATTGATTGTCAAGTGTCTCTGCATGAGTGGTTGAAGGGAAGGAGTTGAAAAATGAAAGAGATTGATGACAATTTTTAATTTTCCGTCCACTTGGTGTGACAATTTTTTATGTTTTTACTAAAAACACATTTTTCTTCTTTAAAATAACCTTAATAAATGTGTGAAACCTCAATAAATGAAGAAAGTTAATTATTATTGGGAGGTGGAAGAAGGAAATATCTACCTACCATTTCAAACTACTCACCCAAATCACTACCTGCGCTATACAAACAGAAACTGGTGCAAGTGTTACACACATGCAGTGTCCGCCAACACTTTAGTCATAAAACAAACAGTGACAGCAGCATTTATTGCTCCTAAGTACAGTTTTCTGTCTGTTTACACAGTCACATGATTACTAACACAACTCCAAACAAGACCTGTCTTTCTGGGCTGGTGAGCAGCAGTGTTTATGTGTGTATGGTGGGGTTGATTTAGTGATGTCCAGCCTCTGCTGTTTTGTGTTTTGTTCCATCATTACGACTATAAAACTAACCTGACATCTTCTAATGGCTGCTGGGACATTACAATCAGCAGTCCATGAAAACCAAGATGATTTCCCAGCCTGGCTCGGTTTTATTTTTGACAACAGTGTATGTTATTAAACTACATTTTTATACTTAAAAAGAAAATGTGATTAGTGCTGGTCTTTGCAACATGACAGTGTTCTAGGTAGTTGCAATGTTTGGGATAGTACAGCAGCATAATACTAAGATAAGAAATACTCACTGCTACGATTCGCTTCATGGCTTCCAGCTTCAGCGAGTCTTTGTTACTGTCCAGCATCTCCTTCAGATCATCATGTCTGAAGATAAAAAACAAGAAAGATTCATTCACTTTTCCTGCTTTCTCTTGAATCTCTTAAAATTCTAAGAAAAGTGTCCATTAGAAAATGACTTCTGCCTCTTCAGAGAAGAGGAACTTAAGTATTGAGAAGAATCATTCAGACAGACTCATCTCAGCCCTTTAGGATCCCTGTAGACATTAACAAGGTTAGAAGAATGAACCACAGCAAATCAAGTCCTTTCATCTAAGCTCTCAAACAGATGTGTGTGTATGTGTGTGTAGAGCAAAGAAAAACAAGAATCAGAAAACACACACACACTCACATAGGTGTGTCATTAAAACACAGCTTTTAAACATTCGGTTATCAATAGCATTTTTTTATAATGTCTGCGTTTTATATATCAGCTCAAGACATCGTTTATGCAAGTTACTCAGCGGCCATCTTGGTTAACCCCAATAGCTACTTTCTAGTCAAGCAGGTCCTTTTGGCTGAAATATGGAAACAATGTTAATAAAAATACTGGTTCACCAATAAAATCTGACACAAAGTTATATGAGAGCAAACTATCATATTGATGTTATGGTGTCTTCAAATCTTTCAAAATGAGAGAAGACGGATGAAGGTATTTATTCCAAATGGTCTCAGTCTGTACTCAGCTCAGCTCAGAGGAGCGAGATCGCTGGCCTGAAGGTATAATGAATATTGAACACTCTCTACATGTAACCAAATATAAGAGACATGAGATCTCTTTAATATCTCAATAGTTTCTTCAAGACAAAAATGAGATTAAATGGAGATCATATGAAGACTCAAAAAAGCCCCCAGTAATCTAGTGATGTATCTCTACCATAGAGTTTCAGAAGATATTTATACAATGTCCCAAACTGTACTTACACTTGTACCAGAGTCTGTGATCAAACTTCAGAGATTTCAACTTAAACTAAACGATCTGTGCTATATTATACACAACAGTTTTGTAGCAAAGTTATTTTTTAAAGGAATTTTAGAAAAAAACATCTCACAGTTTAAACCCAACAGAGATCTCAATTAAATCTCCTGAGCTATGAAAGATGAAGCTTTGAGCAACAAATTGAATCTGATCCTGGGTCAGTCACCTAATGGCATACAGGCTAACAGGCATGTTACCATAGCAACCACATCCACGTCAACAGACTAGCAACATGCTGTTAATGATCTTTTTTTTTATTAAAGCTAAGTGATGACCTCCTTTGCCTGACCTCTGCCGCCACTTCTTCTCGAGTTCACCTGCTTTTCTTCCTCTTTTTGTTCTACCTCTATAAGATTTGGTCATCTGTCAGGCCACAGGGTGTCTGGAGTGTGTGTGTGGACGCCTAGAGATCAGCTTAGGAAGGCCCGAGATGAATGAGACACTCTGTATCTCTGTATCAGTACATGTATTAGGACAGTATTAAGATGTTTTAGAAGGAAATTGCTGATACATTAAGACTCTCAAGCTAAAATGACTCTGAATAGCAGAGCTCAGATAATTTGTTATTGTTGAATTTGATGCTAAATGTATGGGTTCATATTGAAATGAATTAATGCTTGATGCTTGATTTCAAACTTCAGAATCTGAGCACAGTTTAAACTCTCTTCTAAAACTCCACAGGAGACAAGTGAGATTTTAGTGGTCTTTTTCCTTGGGTGAAATTTTTGAAACAGAAAACTTCAGCTAATGTCTTCATTTTTACTCAGTTTAATCTCATTGTCTAGAAGAAACAATTACGATTTTGATGTGATCTCATTTGTGATTTATGTACTTGTGAGTCCATATCATTTTCATAATATTCACAATGGAAATCTAGAAAACTCATTCTTTTGGCAATTTTATTTAGTGAGGCACAGAATTGCCTTGAATGCCTGTTTCTGTCTGCCTGCCAAATTACTGCACAACAGGACTACAAACATTTCACTTGCTGTGACATCACAGCAGACTTTCTCTGATGTCATAACAGCTTCGAACCCTGGCGAATGAATCAATGTCATGTTTTATGACACCTAACTAATACGTCACAGTGAATTTAGAATGACAGCAGCCAATTAGAGCGACTCTGGCCTAGCTGAAACCGAGCATGTTTCACCTAAAGCTTTAGCGTGCAAATGTTACAAATGGGCAGAAATAACAGAATTCACTAATTAAAAAATCCCCTGGTGGCCATCACATTGCAGACGCTGAAATTAAACGACTATGATATCTCAAAACACACCCAGGTCTTGCTCTCTGGTTTCCACAGCAACAAAGAGAGCAATAAAAAGTCAGGCGAACAGATTTCCTGCGTACATCTCCCACCCCACACAAATACCTATTGCTTTCTCTGTGGAATAAAGATTCTCTGGGACACCAGAGAATGGTTTATGAGAAGGTAATGTATCCAGACAGCCTACAAAATTGTATGTGCTTTTTCTGAGACAATGATAATGACAATGATGAGTCACCTTTAAGACTGTAGTCAGCCTTTAAGACAGCCTTGTAGTTAGATCATTATATCAAAAGCAATATTAACAATTCAGAAAACCCTAAGCCAAGCTAAATGTCTACAGTCTCCCAGTAACAAGCCAACAGGCGACAGTGGCAAGGAACCAACTCCAACACTGTATCGATAGAGAGAAACCAGGCTCAACCACCAGGGCCTGTTCTCCTCTGGCACAAAAAAGCTGAAAACCTTTTTGCCTAAAACGAAGAGAATATAATAATATTGTCTAATATAAAAACACAGAATATAAAACACTGTCAAGATTAGCATGTATCAGACACTGATCATAGGATTTCCTTCCATGCATCAATAGGTCTGTCTCCTGTTCTCCTCTGTATGATGCATGTGTGTGTGTGCCCTGTGATGACTGAGCAGTTGAGGCAGTGAGAATCAGGCTGTAATGTGTGCCTGCACCCGCCAAATGCTGGCACACACATGCACACACACGGGTGCTGGGTCGTGATCAGAGAAGCGTGAGTGCTAATGAGTGATGAATGTTATTCACCCTCTCTGCACTAAAGCTAGCAGATGGTTGTGAAGAGAAACATGAGACTGTCTTACAGTACATCAGGTCAAACATCACAGATCGGGTATAGTAAGTTCAGTTTCAGATGTGACCCTGTGATTTCAGTGTGCATGCATGCAGATAAAACACAACCTGTAATCTATTCTCCAACCTGTGACTGAGAAATCTTTCATTTACATACCAAAGCTTTTAGCAAATTAATTTCAGTCCAGACTGTAGATCACGCTGGGCATATTTACAGTTATCCTGTTGATAGCCCAGCATCTGATACTATGCTGTAGGTGTACCTACTTTGCTTCTTAGTTAGCCAAATCAGCAAGCTTTCCTTGTTAACCATGGCTTCAGCTGTTAACCAGACCATGTTGGTTAACAATTCTATATTGCTATTGACTACAACAAGGTTTAAACCAACATTAACCAGCATAAATCAGCTTGGAACAACATGGAAAGTTAATCTAAGATGTTCTTTTCAGCAGGGATAGAAAACTCTTAGGCCGGAAACATACAAGCTTGGTGAATTTAAAGAATCATTGTGTTCCAATATGCAATTCATAACACAAAGCAAGCGTGCATCGCATACTACATGTCAGGTTGGTATAGCTGCAGTAGTGTAAAATATCTACTTAAATGGCCAGTTTTCTCCTGTTGGTTAACTATTATAAAGACAGAGCAACAGTTGCTGAGCATGTTAGTTACAGTGAGTTATATAAAATATTATTCATACCACAGCTTAAAGTGGACAGACAAATGTAATTCTTAAGTTATCCCAAATACTGATGTTTTTTGAAATAGTGCAAGAACGTGTTAAGTTTGTATTGTGTTTTTGCAATTCATCGCCTATTTATTTGCCTATTATTTATTAGCCTATATGTGGCTGCACATGTGCATAAAGCATGTCTCTGGTTAAAAAAGAAACTGTTGGGCAATAAATAAAAAGCCATTTTTATAGCATATTGTAATGAACTTAAATGGGAAATATAATATCCCTGCATAGAGCCTGATTTACAATACCTTTGCTCCTTCTACACGCATGAGACACTTGGAGCTCCATATTATTAATGTTATTCATAATTTAACACTCCACTTAGTTTCTCTCTCGCAAACACACATGCACACACACAGCCATCTCAATAGACTCACTGATGCTTACACTAGAGATGTCTAAATCATTTCAGAGTTATGGAGTTATTGTGTTACATGCATGGGCAGAGGAAGATCTTCCTAAGAATCTTTTATATAACTCAGGTGTCACTGTAAAAGTGACAGAGCTAATCGTTCACAATCACCTCTGCTTAACAGCGTTCACAGAGAAAATGGAGACTTTGCTGAAGATTTTGTCCTCTGACAGTAATCTTACTTTAGACTTTCCAAAGAGATCTCAACAATGTCAAACACTGTGAATGTTTTTTAAAGATAACAGTTGAACTAAAAAATGTCCAAATGATCTGAGTTATGCTTTATACATGCATTTTAGTGTGAATAGTAAATAAAGATTTCTGGAGGAATTTTATGAGAAACATCAGAGACAACATTTGTTTTCTTATTCTTTGTTTTCTTGACTTCACTTGAACATTGATCTTTAAATTAACCTCAAATCATCTGAACTTTGAAAAAGCAATAGAACCTTTAAACAATAGAATATTTCGTCTAGGACTACAGTTTGTACACTTTGCACACATGTTAAGAGTCATCAATTTTTAGCATTAGCATACCGTAAGGGTTGTGCTTGAAAGCTGGCAAGACCCTCCTCCAGCCCAGGTCCATCCCTGGTTCCTTCCCCCCCTCCCCCTGATCTCAGGTGTCGGAGTTCCTCAAGCTGGACGGCATTGTACCAGTTTTGCGGGCCGGTGTCTGGTGTCAGCACCGGACTGAGAACCTCCTCCTGGCCCTGAGCAGCTCCCTGCACGCTCTTCACAATGTTCACAGCATTCACTGGAAGCTGAAGCAACTTCTGCATGGTTGTCATCCTAACACACTACTGTCCAGAAACTTTAACCAGTCTTAACACACGCTCCTCTGCAATCCCAGTGTTATAAAAATGCCTGTGTTTAGATACTCTACAGCAGGAGAACGCACCTCTAGTTAATCCCTCAGGAGTCAAAACACCTGTAAAATTCTCAGGAGCAACAGTAGTCCACAAAGCTTCAGCTCTCACAATCCACAGGTCTATAACTCAGCTGTAGATTATCACTGAATTGAATGCATGTCTGCGGGCATAATATGCTCTGTCTTAATTGCGGAGCACAGGGCAGCCCTGAGATGGAAAGAGATAAAAAAGGGAGGTCGTTCTTTCTTCCTTGTATCTGTTCTGACAGTGAGAGCTCTTCTTATCCTGTTCAGAACCAAATGGTGGTGCACACACTGCTCTGATGGGTCAGCAGAACAAATCCCACCCACCAACACCAAACCCTGCCCCTCAGGAAACACACACACACTCTTTCTCTCTCTCCTGGCACATTGCTCCCTCCCTCCTGCCTCTTTTTCATCGTATTTTCTGCAACAGTCGATCACCTCTCCCTCTCCCAGATGACTCAGCTATACACCACACTTAAGGCTTTTTGCAGGAAAATCCTCAATTAGATGTACAAACACATTTACACAAACAGTGTGTGATTATTTTCTTTAATGATTATCAAACTTATCAGTGCAAAAATTCACATGTGTAATCCATGTAGAGACATTATGTTCTACAGGTTTTTTTCTTTCTGGATGACAGCGCATGTACCACAATGTATACACAGCCCAGAGACACACAAATACACTAAAACATTTCAATCATCCTGTCTTTGTCCAGAACAGCATACTACCATACTATACATACTGATTCTGGATCAGTATACTGTGTGCAAATATCCCATATGCGATAAATGTCCAGATTACCTTCTACATTTGGCAAAATGTGCAGCACACTGTGTATCATACTGTATCCCACAATGCAATGTGCACATCTGATGTTTCATTTTCAGTGTGATTTAGATGAACCATAAATAATATCAACATCTAAAGTCTGATTCAGTTTGTTGTGATTATTATTTTCTGAATCTGACGGTGTGTGTGAGACCTGAACACCAGAGAGCAGAGAGTAGCTGCATTCACAGACAGATGTGGAATTCACACTGCAGTGATAAGCATTACTGTTGAGTCTGTTGGTCTCATGTCCTGTTGAATGAATGTTTGGGCAGGATTCCCTGTGGATCAGAGTCTTTTTGTTAAATCAGCTGTTAACACAGAAGAGACGGAAAGCTGTACAGTAGCCCTTCAGAAAGACATGTTGCCAAGGCAACAGCAAGTGAGAATAGCAAAGTCTTCATTTTTACTGTGGATCCAGTAGAACTAGCACTGCACATACACACACACGCAGAAATTAGTTCAAAATGTTGTCCAGAAATGAGTAATTCATTTCTGAACAACACAGATTGTCAGCACAGCTTAATGTCAGCATTCACTGTAAACATTTTTAAAGACAATGTGCAACATTTGCAACACATTAATTCATGCATATGCATATTTTAGAGCAGATAAAATTGCAAAATAGGCTATAATTATGGTACGTCTTATAATGTTTGGTTAATCCTATTATGCCTCCGCCCCCATCATTTTGGTTGCAAAGCAAAAAAAAGTCATTTGGAAAATTACTGAAAACCATTTTTTTAGAATAAAGCAGCAATCTGCCAATGAATCATGAACAATAAAACCAGTAACATTTTTTAAGCAAATAAAAAAGTATCAATTTTGATTGCATGTTGTTACCAAGACAACACAAAATATCCATATAGCTAATATTATTATCTTGCAATCTTATCTATGATGTGACTCTCTACTCTGTAGTTCAAGACAAATTATAGAGCCACGAACATATTAACTGAAGGATTATAGCACCCCCTGGCTGAAAGGGCTTGAAGGTCCACTAGCTTCGGTACTGTGGTTTTCTCATCATGTTAAAGCTGCAATCCATTTTTTATTAAAGTGAACAAAAATCAGTTATTGAGCAGGTACATAGCAAATCAATGTTCAACAGTCTTCCTACCTTACCATGATTCACAACAGTAAGTGTTTAATAATAATTTATAATCTGAGCTGTTAAATCTGATTACACAGGAAATGTAGCTTTATTTGATTTTATCATACATGAAGTATGTAAAGTAACCTGCATTTTTATGTTTCAAACAGAGACAGTGTTAGAGAGGCAAAAGTTACAGATTGTTACATTTTAAAAGCCTCCCTTAACACACCTTAATCACTTTACAAAAAAATAAACCATGGTTGTACTACAGTTTGCACCAAAAAACATGGTTACTATAGTTAAACCATGCTAACCACAAATGCTATTTGTTGTGTAACTGTAGTTATGTAAATAAGAATCAATGTGGCAAAAAACATGGTTACTAAACTTACTACTTACTGAATGTATGATGTTTTGATTAATTGGTGATTAATCAAGCCTGACCAAAAGTGTCAGACTGAGAGGCACTTTCCATCTAGGAATAAGGTAACAAATGAAGGTCCACACAGAACAACAGTAAAATAGACTTTTAATGGATAAAAATAAGAATTCAATATGAAAATAGAGTTTTAATGAATAAATGAGATAAATGTAAAGTTGCAGAGTTGTAATGGATAAATGTGATAAATATAAAATTGCTTTATACACTCGGAAGTGCCATCATTCCTACCTACTACCTACCTTTAGACTGGGGAGCCTGGCAGGAGACCAACACTTTACCCTGAGAATGTGCCGAGTGACGCACACTCTATCCCACGGCTGAGCTCCTGCCAGTGCTAGAGTGTTACCTTCTTTATACATTAAACTGGGTGCAGCTAAGACAGCCTTCTGAGAGAGAGAGAGGAAGCACAACTGGCCAGGCACGCTCCTCCAGGTTAGGGTGAGATGAGGTAACTTGCGGTTGCAAAACATTGTATAGTTATCAGGATGAGAACCTAGGGACACACATTTTGCTGAGAGCATGGAGGCCTCTCCCTACTCTGGGAAAAATGCCCAGAGTGCCGAGTTATCAAATAATGTGTTAAAGGAATGTATTTACCAATACGCGGGGAGTGTCAAACACACAGAACTTTCTATCTCCTCTTTTCTCTATTCCACTCCATTTAATACATTTAATACACTGTAGTACAACCGTGGTTAATTTTCATGAGGGAAAATATCATTACAGATCCAGGAACTAATACATTTGTGTGGTGGGAGATGTTTGAAATTTGAAACGCTGTGGGTCTCCAAGACAAAGAGTCGGGAAACACTACTATAGTGAAAGAGACAGTAAAAAGAAACAGTACCTCTCATGACAAAGCAGAGATTGACAGACCAGAGCCTTTATATTCTGAACCAGCTGTCTCTAAATATAGCTAAAGAAAGAGAGAGGCAGAACAAGAGAGCATCTGCTGACTATCTCTCCATAATGAGAAATATGAGGTCTGATCTTTTAGTAACCTGTTCTATATCATCAGTAAACAGATTAGACACAGAAAAGAGAGAGATGTAGAGCTGGTGTTGAGGGTTGAGATGGAGTAGGACCTGAGATGTAACTAGGAATAGATGTAGCTGTGCTGACAGAGCATGGTGCCATCAACAGCAAAATCATAAATTCAAATCCCAGGGAACAAAAACACTGTATCCTTTAATGCACTGTAAACTGCTTAAGTCCCACATTAACTAAACACATCAAACCATCCTGTAACACTGGTTATGGTTTGGGTTAAAGGTAGGGCTATGTATTTTACAAGAATGCCAAAGATGTTAATCCAGGGATAAAAACACCCCGACCAAGAAACGTTAACACATGCAACACTGAGTGTATGAAACAGCACAGAAATAACGTAGGCCTAACATAACAGAGCGCTGTCCACCGGCCGGTGCTGAAGCAGAAACACAGACACACACACATACACTACTGAACTTAAACGTCTTTATTTCAGATGATTACAATAACAAACACACCCTAATGATCTCTCTCAATCAGATCTGATCGTGTCGGTCCGATCATATCCTGTGTGTGTAACGTGTGTGTAGTAATGATACACGCCTGGCGTATAAATAACACCGATCACCCACACAAACACAAAATAATAAGATAAACATCAAAATGATCGCTTTTATCATCTCCCGTTTTCATAGTGGATTTATCCGCGCATGCGCGCACCCGTCTGAGATTTTCTAAACAATAAATTCTGCGTGTTAGATTCACCTCCCGGTGGCAAGACTCTTACAGACAGAGATTCAGCGCGTCTTACCTCTTGTAGTCGGAGGAGAATATGCCGCCGCTGGCCGGGTCGTGGCCGTACTCGGGCTCGCCGGATGATCCTCCCTTCTCATCGCTGAACGCGGAGCTCGTGGACATCTCTGCGGCTGCTGCCGTGATCAATTCAGCGCATGGAGCGGCGGCGACTGAACACTGAATAATCACGTGACCCGTTACACGGTGCTGAAGTAGACCAGGCAGGCACTAGCAGACTAGGCACGCATGCGTGCACGAGCACCGCTGGGAGCGTGTTTTTTCGTTGGAAAACTTTTATTAAACTTTTATTACTATTTATTAAAATGCCTATAACGTGTAATATAACAAACAATAATCATGTCCTAAAACACAGATACATAGAATGCATAGAAATTAAATACATAAATAGGTGGACATCACACAGATATTATGCCAAATTTATATTGCCTTCTCCTCTTTCATGATTTTAGGAAAAAACATGTTATTGTTATCTACCTAATTATTTAACGTTTTAAAGAATAATTAGTCATTTCTAATGTAATTTTCTGAGAAACCTGTTAATTCAGTCCTGTCAATAATATAAGTAACATTAAGTGCCAAGCGATAGCATCTTCCTCCTGTTACGGTAGAGGCTCCAGCTTCTCTTCCGCCACACCACTAGAGGGAGCCGTCACCGGAATACTGAACAGATCCTCCAGAACTCCATTTCCCAAGATGCACTTATTCGGACTGATCACTTCCTGTTTCTTCACCTGCACCTCTTTTTCCACTTCCTATATAACCAGACATTTTACAAGTACTCGTTGCAAAGTCTTGTTTTGCCACGGCATCATTACAAGCATTTTCCCCCTGTTTATCTTGTTTGGTGTTTTCGTGTATGACTTCGATTATTTCTAGTTCATCGATTGTTTGCCGCCCGCCTTGTATTTGGATTGTGATATCGCTTTTGGATTGTTTGCTGCCTGTCTAGACCCACGCCTGTTTTACGTTTACCCACCTAACTCGGCAATGCCTAGTTCAACCTCTCCGGTAAGTTCACGGCTTTTCCCGAAAAGTTTAATGGATCTCCAGATAAATTCAAGGGTTTTTGGTACAATGTTCGTTGTTTGTTAACCCTAACCCTTACCCTCTATCCAAACGACTCTAGTAGGATAGTGTTTGTGTTCTCTTTGTTTATCGGGAAGGAACTGGATTGAGCAACAGTGGTTTGGGGTTCGGAAAGATTTATTTTCCTCACTTTCGAGATCTTTCTTCAGCGGTTTCGGCAGGTATTTGAGCATCCTACAGGAGGACTGAGCTCAGGAGAACAAATACTCACCCTGGTCCAAGGAAAACAAACCGCTTCGTAGTATGCTCTAAGCTTCTGGACATTAGTAGCCCAATGGAGGACACCCTCAAGCTGCTATTCTGGAGAGGCCTTAATCCGGAGCTCCAATCGGAATTGCCTGCTGGGACGAGGGTCGAAATCTCAATGAGTTTATTGAGTTATCCATTCAGTTGGATAATCTAATCTGCTCACGGAGAACTAACCATGCATATTACCCAGTAAATGCCCACCAGGTCGAACCCATGCAACTTGGAACCACTCATTTGACCCAGGAGGAACGAGTGAGACGGATCCAACATCATCTCTGCCACTACTGCGGGGAATCCGGACATTTGAAATCCTCCTGTCCAGTCCGGCCAAGAAATGAATGACCAGGGGTGAGTGTGAACTCAGTTTTTGATGGACCTACTAATATATCTTTACCTATCATGTTGTTGTTAGCAGACCAGACTCTGAATACCATGGCTCTAATTGACTCAGGAGCAGTCGGTAATTTCATCTCCAAAGAATTTGTTCTTAGACACAATATACTTTTGTCACCATCTCCTTTTTCTTTAACAGTGGAGAAACAGAAGCCATAAAAACTTACATTGAGGAGGAATTAGAAAAGGGTTTCATTTGTCCCTCAAATTGACCAGCCTCAGCGGGGTTCTTCTTTGTAAAGAAGAAAGATGGACGCTTACGACCATGTATTGATTACCGAGGCCTTAAAGTATGAATGAAGTAACTGTAAAGTTTCGCTATCCCTTATCACTCGTACCTGCTGCCTTAGAACAACTTCGACAAGCCAAAATATACACTAAACTAGACCTACGCAGTGCTTATAATTTGGTTAGAATTAAGGAGGGGGACGAGTGGAAAACAGCTTTCTCCACTACGTCGGGTCACTATGTGTAACAGACTTTAATAAGAGTTATCTTTTTCATTTGACTATATTTTAATAACAGTATAAATTTGCAGAATAGCTGTAAACCTAAATCTGCTTATCCCAAGATTGATTAAATATTCATATTTTAGTCATATTCTGGTCATATTTTGGTCAATATACTGTAATTAAAGAATGTCTAGGAATCGGTTTATTTACATTGTTTATGGGGGACTTTTATTTTAAAACGAAATCTGTTTTTCACGGCTAACAAGGAGTAATGAGAACAGTATAGAGAGCGAACGCTTCATGACGGCTTAACAGAGCTCGTACTAGAAAGGACGGTTTATAAGTTTATTCAGCACCCCCCGAAAAGGCATAAGGTTTGTGTAACTGTATACTGTTAGTTAAAAATAAGTATTTTGTGAAAATCGCTGTAATTGTCTAAGAGTGTTAATGTACATTTTGTACTGCTTTATTCAGCTCTTACGGTGATTTCTGAAGTAAAAGAATGTTAATAAAGCTTCAAGAAACATCAGTAAAGTTTCGGCCATCATTCGGACGGGGTCTGCTACACTATGAATATTTAGTGATGTCATTTCGGTCTTGCCAACAGCCCATCGGTATTTCAATCATTCATGAATGATGTCCTCAGAGATATGCTAGAAAGATGGGTAATCGTATACATAGATGACATTTTGATCTATTCTAACTCATTTAAAGAACATATTTAACATGTAAAGGCTGTACTTAAGCGTCTATCAGAGTACCAGTTGTATGTAAAGGCAGAGAAATGCGAGTTTCACAAATCCAATACTTCCCTTTTAGATTGCGTGATTAATTCTGAGGGTGTTGCTATAAACGACAAGAAGGTAAGAGCAGTAACTGATTGGCCTCGACCCACCACAGTCAAGGAATTACAAAGATTCTTAGGCTTTGCAAACTTTTACAGACACTTCATTTTTCCTTTAGCTTCATCGCAGCTCCGCTGACAGCCCTAACCAAACAGAAATCCTATAAATTGAAATGGTCCCCTCAATTCGAAGCCGCCTTCCTAGAACTAAAGGAAAGGTTCACAATTTCTCCCATTTTAAAGCATCCTGACCCGAACCTCCCATTCATTGTAGAAGTAGATGCCTCCAACACGGGGGTAGGAGCCGTCCTTTCTCAACGTCACGGGTTTCCTCCCAAATTATTCCCATGTGCTTTTTTCTCCCGTTAATTGTCCTATGATGTGCTATGAAACTATGATGTGGGTAACCGGGAACTTTTAGCCATGAAATTGGCCCTGGAAGAATGGAGGTGTTGGCTAGAAGGAGCCATTTACCCTTTCATAGTCCTTATCGACCACAATCTTGAATACTTGCGTACAGCCAAAAGACTCAATCCACGTCAGGCTAGATGGGCATTATTTTTTACACGCTTCCATTTTACCGTTACCTATCGACCAGGGACAAAGAACACCAAAGCAGATTCTCTATCTAGACAAACTGATGAAAACCCAATTGTGCTTAATCCCGCTAACTACTAACTACTATGGTTCACGACTCTCTCAGCTCAGGACACCCTGGCATTACAGCCACAATCGAACTGATCAAGAATCATTATTGGTGGCTATCGTTATCATCAGATATTAATTAATATATTTCCCAATGCAAAACATGTCAAATGTCAAAGAACCCTAGACAACTGCCAGCCAGTCTTCTACAACCCTTACCCACTCCACAACGCCCATGGTCACACAACGCAATAGACTTTATAACGGATCTACCCAATTCCCAAAGCAACACAACCATTTTAACAATCATCGACTGATTCTCAAATGCATGTAGACTTCTTCCAGTACCCAAACCCCCCACCACATTAGAGACCGCATTTGTAAGCGTTTCCTGACCACATCAGTCTCAGCCTTAGTTAAGTTAGCTTATCTTAGCGTAGCTTAGCCTAGCTGTCATGTTTCTAGTTCGGTTATCATCGTCTAGTCACGCTTGTCTTTCTGTATTTTGCCTTTTGGCTTTCAGTTTATTTATTTGTTAAGACTGGCATGTAGTTTAGTGTTTGTTGTCTTGTGTTCTTGTGTTAAGCTCTGGCTACCTGTTGTTTGTCTTGTGCTTTCTGTTTTAGTTCTGTCCCTGTTTCTAGTTGTCTTGCATCCTGGAGTCTGATGCGCCTGCTCACCGTGTTCTCCCATCTGCCTCTGGGTTGGTGGTCTCCGTGTCATTGGCTGTACCAGGAATCTCTCTCACACTGCCTCATTTCTCCTTCCGGTTCCCGTCTCTGCCATCACCTGTCATCTGCATCAACATTACCACAACCAGTTACTCACCTGTCTGTGGCCATCTCCGGAAGTGTTCCTCCACTCCGCTGTTCATCGCCATCATTCATCTGGCGTTCCATCTGTAGATGCTGGTGGAGGTTCTCAGCGTCGTCTGCAGTGTTGAATGAAGTTTCTGCTCAACTGCAAGCTGGTCCACATACGCTGGTGGTTCGTTTCCCTTACTGGTGGTGGTTCACAGCCTCGTTTCAAGTGCTGACTCAAGCCTCCGCTCTACGGCAGCTGGTCTACTGATACTGGTGGTGGCTCTCAGCTTCGTCTGCAGTGTTGAATGAAGTATTTACTCAACTGCAAGCTGGTCTACAGCAAGCATTTCCCTTGCTGGTGGTTATCCTGTGTCAATCTGATTCTGGAGGTTGACGTGGTTTGAACTGTGTTCTGTTTACTCATATTTTTTTTGTCAATAAACTGTTGATTGTTTGCAATTGGGTTCCTGTTCTCTTTTTGGGTTGTGACATTCTGGTTCTTCGATTGTTTGCCACCCACCTTGTATTTGGATTGTGATATCTCTTTTGGATTGTTTGCTGCCTGTCTAGACTTACGCCTGTTTTACGTTTACTCCTTTGCCTTGCCTTTGTTGTACCTGTTTGCCACTGTTGACCATTGCCTGCTTGTTGTGAATAAATACACTGCAGATGTATCCAACTCAGTCTGACATTTCGTTATACCTCCATCCCAAACCACCCATTAATTCTAATTAATTTTATTTAATTCTGAAGTCTGAAGGATTAATGAAATGCCTTCTACCTTGTTAACACAGGTAAAACTATTGGGAACATCTTTTCTGTGTTGGGTAATGCAACATATTAGACAAATAATCAACCTTATTTGTATTTCTGTAAACCAATTTACTGGTTAATGTTTACTACCTCTTACTACCTGATATACTAGATGAAATTAACCCAGCAAAAGGCTATATAAATGTGGTTGGCTATTGAATCATATTTGACACAACTTTTTAAATTGGGCGTTTCATTTGACTATATTTTAATAACAGTATAAATTTGCAGAATAGCTGTAAACCTAAATCTGCTTATCCCAAGATTGATTAAATATTCATATTTTAGTCATATTCTGGTCATATTTTGGTCAATATACTGTATGAGGACAAATGAAGAAAGATTAGGAATTTAAAACATTGTCTGTGAATAGGTGATTAAACATACAGTTTTTAGTTCTGTTGCCCAAAACAGAACAACATCCGTTGAACTTACTTTGCAGCCAATCATGTCGTCACTTGCCTTGCCGTGAATATATGCCGTGACTTATGAAGTGACATAAGAATCGGAACCCTCGTCACCACTTTCTCATGTGAGTAGTTATGTGATGTGTGCGCCATTGCTTCTACACAGTTTTTCAATGCATGGTTTTATTTTAGTGAGATGCAGGCGCATGTCACTTTCAACATCCAGAGGGGCTCTGAGGTTGTGTAAGACACTTTATTGCCTTCTCAAACAAAACTGGCTAGTCCTTTCTCACAGACATCATAGACATAAAACTCTCACAGAGGAAGGCAAGGAGGTTTGTTTTCATTTTTGCCTCATTCAGTTGCTCTTGTGCTGCTATATCCAGGTGTGTGCCAATCCCTGGTGCATGTTAAGCATGATCATATACATGTTTTAACATGATAGCTATAATAAATTAAATGGTTACTAGGGTATAGCTAGGAAGTTACCATTGTATACATTTTAGTGCGCAAAAAAATACTTGCATATGTAAGTACCACAATGTACAACAATGTTGTGCCTAGACAACACGTCAATACGTTTAATGTATTGTTAAATTTATTCATTCATTGAAGCGTTACTTATTTAGTTTATTAATTCAGTGTAGCGTCACCCTCCCGCAATAAATCGGTAATCTACCAATAGACTGTGCAAGAAACTGCACTTCGAATTATCACCGAAAATAGTTGACCATCCGAGTACTTTAAAGCTGTATTGCACAAAATGGAATTGTGGGGTACTGCTATTATCCATTTGTAAAGGTCACGCGGTGACGTATATCAATCTTGTACTGTATTCACATACAATCCATTTTAAACAGTATTCTAAATTAGAACAAGTATACTTGCTATGATTTCTGCTCTAAACCAAAAGGCAGAACTGCTTTCACCCAGTAGATGGCGTCAGCGCTGTATTACTGTAGCCGCTGAGCTTCTCTCCAAAACACCTTTATCAAATTTATATTTATACACAATACACTTCATATATACAATTTAACATATAGCGAGGAGGCAAACAATGGCAAAAAAGGCAAACAAACCTATTTCCCACTCAAGAAGAATAATTTGATTGAAGATGGCCAAAATGGCTCAGTGTATTTCTGGCCACAAGTTGCATCAGAATATTTATAAAGACAGTCTCCTCTCTTGTTTTTTCTGAGTGTGGTCATTCACCTAGAATAAATTATTTAAAGAATTTTATTTAAAGAATGAAGAAATTAGCCATTTTAATGTTATACTCATAATAAAAAGACTTTTAAGACTTTTTTCATCCAAAGCACACACATAACTTAGAAATGACTCATAAAAGTCAAACCAACCATTAAACACATGCCGATCTCCCTCTGCCGATAACAAGCAACTACACTTTACATGAACCTTAACAGAAACAAAATCCTTGAAAAGTTTATTGCAGGGTTTTTATAAAAAAAATATTTTTAAATTTATAATCATTATAAAAATATACCCACAGATATTTTTCTCACTTTATTGTTTTTCTGTCAGTATGTGGAACACAAGGTCTTTTCTTGGACTGAGGAAATTCAGGAAATTCAAAGGTGTGAGCTGGACAATTTTACATTTAGTCATTTAGCTGACACTTTTATCCAAAGCGACAAATGAGGACAAGGAAGCAACTTCAACTAAGATAAGAGGCAACCGTGAATAAGTGCTATAGACAGGTTTCAGGTATTTCAACAAAGTATAAGAAGGGTTTTTTTTAGTTAAAAAAGTAGAAGTGGCAGAGTGTTAGTTAATTAGTCAAGGAAGTTGTCACGGAGGCAAGACGAGAAGTGTACAATTGAGAAGTGGTCCCCGTGTAGCGTGACAGAGAACTCAAACGCGGATGTGCACGAGTGAGCAGGAACTTCAACCTCCGGTTCCTGATGTTCAAACATGGGAGGTTGAAATCCGTAGCATACCTCGAATGGGCTCAGGCCGGTGGCGGTGGAGGTATGGAGGTTGTTAGACAGTTCGGCCCAGACGAGGTAGTTAGCCCAGGAGCGCTGATGGTCACTAGCAAAACATCGGAGGAAGTGCTCCAGTTGTTGGTTGGCCCGCTCCGTCTGGCCGTTAGTCTGAGGGTGAAATCCTGAGGATAGACTGGAGGTGGTGTCGACCAGGCGGCAGAAGGCCTGCCAGAACTTGGCCGTGAACTGGGGCCCTCTGTCCGAGACGATGTCCTGGGGGAACCCATGCAGGCGGACTACATGTTCGAGAATTAACT
>JAZGTJ010002964.1:0-38514 GCA_036877575.1 Botia almorhae
GACTCAGTACTGATTATTTATCTGCTTGTTCATTTTTCTAGAGGAGGTAAACTCATGTTAAAGGTCATATATCATCATGTTTCTCTCTGAGGTTAATGTATAATGGTAGGAAAGTTAGCAAATGTATTTTTTACATGACAATGATCTTATTTTAGATTTATCTGTGTTACATATATGTGTATATATATATATATATATATATATATATATATATGTGGTTATATTTTAATGTTTCAGAGAAGCTCCTGACATTCAAACTGCAGATTTGATAGTCTTTTAGGACTAACGTTTTTAGGAAAAACGTACAGTGTGTTTTCCATGTACAGTAAACATATATTCTAAAGATCAAGCTTTAATTATTTTATTTTTATTCCACTTTGCCAACAAAAGTCCTGCACATTGAGCGGCCTCCATTGATTTCCCCAGTTCTGCCGATCCTTCCTTGTTATTTTGGTAGACCTTCTACGGCCTCTTTCTTGCTTAGAATCCTTTAGGCTACTAATTACAGCCAAACAATTCACTTATCAGGGAAGCACTTTGCCATAAATTAATAGAAGCCCTGAAAACTAATCTCATCTGACTCTTTGGGTGACCAGAGCGTTTGTTTGAGTTTCCTGTATCTGATTCTGTGCCGCCTGTGAAATTTAATTAAACATGGCTTGTCACATTTCACATTGTTCTCTTATTATTCTGTATCATGCTCTCTCTCCATCTTTCTCTCTCTCTCTTTCTCTCTCTATAATAATTGTCTTTCTCTTTTGGGTATGTAAAGGACCATCATACTTGACACAAATGAAACCACCATCTCAGGTGATCTGATCACAAGCGGACAGCCGGGACAAATTGTGTTTACACCTGGCGTTAATATGCATTTTAAACATGTCTCCTATGACCACATATGATCAGGCTTAATTTACAATGTAGGTGTATTACTGCATGTTGATAAAGCACACAAAAGCAGAGTTAAGGCACTCGTGCTTTCCAGTATACTTGAATTTTAATGTCAATGCAAATGTAACATTTTCAGCATTTTAGTCAATGATTTGAATTGTTTTTCAGCAAAGCCCCTTTAAGGAAAGTCTACCCACTCTGCAGCCATATTTGCAATGCCTCCAGGCAGCTATTTCATCCAAACAAGACCAAGTTCTATCTGCCTTAATGGAGAAAAACAGATATGAAGGTGACAATAAAACAGTATATTTCTGACCAACTATTAAACCTGATGTAATTTGTGCCATAAATGCTGTTTCTTAAACTCAAATTACAGAATAAAAAGCACTTTTTCTCACAACACTTTGTACAGAGCCCCTCCCCTAGAGAATTGTTATTGTTTAGAGATTGACTGTTTGTCTTAGAAGGTGAGATTTCCTCCACTAGAGCGGCAGTATTGAGCATTGCACTTTCCCCATTCATAGTAATAGAATTGCGACATCTTAAAGTTTCGTAATCTTAATCTTTGTTTTCGATTAACATCAGGTGTTTTGCTTTTAGTCCAATTGGGAATAAAAAAAAATATTCCAGTCGATTTCTTTTAAAGGCCACAAAACTTCTAAAGTTTAAAACCTTGTTTTTTGCTGCAGTGGTGAATTGACAGATGAGATCTGGGTCCTTTGCTGCTTTCCGGGACACATCAGTGTGCATTAGCCAGCCTTTACACAAGAAATGTAATGTGATCACATGCATTTCTGACTACCTCCGGATATGCTTTAAGTGATCAGATCGCAAAACATTTTGGACTCTGTTTGTGTGTATTTAGTGCTGTCCACCGGTGATATGATTATCTCTGTAAAAGCCTCAGCTAAAGTGATAGGACTGTTAGCAGGAAGTGGAAATCCCCCACAGCAGTTCTCACAATCAAACTGTAAACAGTTTGATTGTGTCTGAAAAGCTAAAGTTGTAGAGTCGTCATTATGTACACTCTCCATTTCAATTCAGTCTGGGGTTAGAACAGTAAGACTGCTGTGGGCTTCAAAACATTGCGTGGGCTGTGTAAGTGTGTTTTTATGTTTCTCATTAACACCCTCTCACTTTTAATTTAAGTATCTGAGTTTTGAAAAATGGGGGGGGTAAAGTTTTTACCTTCCTGCAGAAACATTAATTGTCTTCCTCGCTCTTTGGGGACATGGCATTTGGATCTTCTCAGGTGTTCCATTTTGAATTTTGCCTATTTTTTATAAATGTATTATCATACCCCACAGGTAGCTGTGAAAACGTCTGGAGTATGATGTTTTTTTGGCTGTCAGGCTAATTAAAGTGGCTGAGTTTACCGTTTTACATGGAACAAGCAGTTTAGGCATGATATTTAGAATTTGTGCTGGATTTTTTTTACATTGCTTCAAATCAGTTTAAAAGTTTTCTCCTCAGAGGGAGAATAGATTTACATTGGTCGTCGAGAGACAATGCAAATTGATTGCAGCAAGATGGTGATTTTGCTTTTTAGTCAGGCACTTTGAAGGTCTTAAACTGACCCCATCCTGAACCCTCCACCCTAATATAATCCGTTCAGCTGTCTTGTTGTGTCCTTCTCTTTTTCTTCACTCTAAAGTCTTCCTCATCGGCTGGCTGCATTGGTGCTAGTGTGATGTTGGCGTTCCCAAAGCTCCATCTTTTTTTGTTTGTTTTTTTTTGAGCATATGTCTTTCTGTATTTGGCTCGTGATTCCTGTGATGTGTCTCGGCATCTGTTCGTCAGCTCAGCAGTAAACACAGGAAGAGGGTCCAGATGAATGGTAAAGCAGAGAAATAGTGCTCAGGGGCCACCATGTGTATCGTTTTGGCTTTGGCTGTGTTGGTTTACATCGATGCAGACTCAAGCGCACGCACATACTGCAGGCATCCCTTCCAGAGCAGGATGACTGGGCTGAGATCCACTCCATCAGTCTCTGTGTTGGAGAAAACAGCTGGAAAGGACACAAGCATCCACACCAGCTGTTGGGTTGGAAGTGATGTGACAGAGATGACTTGCTGTGACTGGCTATCTGAGAGAACCATCAGTCCTGTGAATCACCCCATGCTCAGAAGTGTGTGTATGTGTGAGTACCACTGAGGAAGTGAGGAGATGTGTGTGTGTCTACTGGTATTCACTATGTTATGGGGACCAAACAAGTATAATAATACCTGTAAATGTTGGCCTTGTGGGGACATTTGTGATGAAACAAGCTTATAAATAAATCATATAGAATGATCTTTTTGATACTTATCTAAATTATGATAAAGCTTTCTGTGATGGTTAGGTTTAGGGGTAGGGTTAGTGTTGGGGGATAAAATATACGGTTTGTACAGTCTATATGTCCCCATAAAACACGAAAACCCAACAAATGTGTGTGTGTGTATTTGACATTTGACATAAAACTAAACTCTTGGCATGATATCCTGGAAAAAACAGTAAAATGCAGCACAGTGATTGCATCTGTGTACATTAGAAATGTGTGAAATTAAGAATTTTACCATTTTCCTTTAATATCTTTCGATTCATGAGCTGTAAATAGAATAGATTTGGCCACGCCCTATTGGATGATGAATCGAAATGACGGTAAGAGGAATCTCATTTAATTAGACGCTAATTAGGCTCCATTTTGAAAACCTTTAGATATGTTAGACCATTCTAGGCATTTGTGTGTTATAAAATATGAGTTTTTAAATAAATTAAGTCTATAAATGAATATCATCTGATGTTCTTAGATGGAGAAACCCTATTTGTCACAGATGCACCATAAAAACACATTCTGCGTGAACGACCCCTAAGGAGTGTGTGAAAGAGAGAGACAGAGTGTGTGTGTGTGTGTTTGTGTATGTGTGTGTTGCGTGAAAGAGGGTGTGTGATAGAGAGAGAGAGAGACAGAGTGTGTTTGTATGTGAGGGCGAGAGAGCTGTGATATACTGAAGTAATTCCAGCAAGTGTGTGATTGAAAGATATGCGTGAAAAAGCAAATTTTTAGAAGGAGACATTATGGAATGAAGCCTGTAAGATTCAGCGATAAAGCGTGTATATTTTTTAGAACATTAGAAAAAGAGAAATGTGTAATAAAGAGAGATTGAATAATTCTCTCTCACGAGAGAAGAGGGTAGTAATGAGGGGGGGTGGGCTGACGCTTCACATAGTGTATTCATAAGAAATTCTCTGCTGTGCAGTAGATGTGTATTGATCATGGCAGTGAGAAACAAGCGCATTGGTAAGTCCGTGCAAAGGAGAAAGTGAAATATGTTATGCAACCCTGAGAAGTCTTACACGCAAACTTACACCATCATTTACTGGATTTAAATAAGCTTTGCATTTTTAATGGAAAATTAGATGCAGTTACCCACAATTCCCTTGGCATTTGTGTCCATTATGTGCAAGGGCTTGGACACCTCATATAACATGTAGCGTTTCATTTCCACACCATTAGCTTAAGCAAAAACAAGCCATGAGTTTCACTGTTAAACATTTTGCCACAGCTGCGTGCAGAACGAAGGCGAGTCAAATTAAATAAAGGCACAGCGCCGTCTTTGGCGTCTTCTTCTCGTCATCTTTTTTTAAAATACTGGCGCTCTTGCGTGCTGCTGTTTCATGGTTCACGGTCTAGTGCAGCTCTGGCCTGCAGATATAATTGTTTTAATTTGTACTGTGTGCTCATTCCATTAGGGAATGCGAAGAGAAATAGACAGTCTCGTTCTGTCTGCCGCATTGGGAGAGAGACAGGTGGACTATGATAATGAAGGAGTTGCAGACAAAGGACTAGTGTAGTTAGTTGATGCACAGTGGTGTGTGTTTGGTCTACTTTCGAAAGGCCCTACTTTCTCTCTCTCTCTCTCTCTCTCTCTCTCTCTCTCTCTCACTTCCCCTCTCTCTTTCTCAATCTCTCTCTCTCAGTGTGGCAACTGTGGAACAGTAATTAGCGGACAAGGGTCTGCCCCTTGACATGGTTCTTTTCCAGCCCTACAAAGTACATAAGATTTGTTGAATAGCATGAAGTTTGTTATTTTGGAATTTGTTTTGTATTTGTTTTCATGTATTGGTTATGGTTTAACTCCGCTTATTCTGTATACGTTCCTTCTTTTCAGATTAGTATTGTCTTAAGATTGACATAACTTTTAGTGCATGACGTTTAGTGGCAAATATTTTGTCTAACCAAATGCTCTTTAAATTTGAATGCCCCTCCCCCAATACCATTTAGCAAATCATGATTCATGGATGTGACAATTGTTGATTAGTGGTTATGAATATGATGACCAGGGCTTGTGGTTACCAAGGTGCCACTACACAGTTACTAAAGTCATCTTAGTAACTTTTATCACAAAGCTACGGGACTGCTGTGCTGTTCTGCACCTTGAAAAGTAAAACAGCCTGGTGTGTCTGTTTTTTTTTTCTTTTCTTTGGCCATTAATCCTATATTGAAAGAGGGAACTACGTAACCTCTCGCCTTTGTTTCTTCCAGGCCCAATTACAAGATGTCTCCTGTCCAATCCACACCTCCTCTCTTTGCCGGCTGTGTAGAGAGTTAAATTGCCCTTAAATAAGATGATAATTGAGAGAAGTGGGTTCCCGGTGACAGGCTGAATAGTGAAAATAGTGTATAGTGATCCTGCAGGGAAAATAAAGGCCCAGCAAGCTCTGACACGGTTCTGACAGTTGGTTGTTGGCTTCATCAGCACACACACTTAAAAGAATAAACTTAACAATGCAACAAAAACAACACGCCCCCAAAATTAGAGCAAATCCACCTGCACAGAATCTTCTCTGCCAGGGAATTTAGCGTGTTAGGAAGATATAGAACCTTAAAGACTTCCCTTTTAATATTCAATGCATTCATTCCCCATAAAACAGACGTCTGACTAAACAGCTTCGCAGTCGCCAGTTGCTAAATGGAGTTGTGCCGAATCCCAAACGCATGGGCAGAAGGGCGATAAAGCGGGGGAACCATTTGGAAGCCATTGTTTACATGTGGACGCCAACTGTCGACTGTTCTCTTTGTTTTGTCTTAAAACGCAGCAGCAACTTCATCCCTTGCTCAAAAAAGGACAAAAAAAGTAAAAGAGTAAGAGAAGAACAACACAGTGTGGGTGCAGCTGCGGGCACGCTGCCCGGCTGTTTGAAGCTTTTGCTCTTAATCACTGATGTCGTGCTCTCCAAGGGATAAAAGGACATCAGAAAATGCTCCTCGACTTTATCAGTCTTTTCTAAAAGCCTTTCTGGCTAGACTGTCATATTGGGTGAGGTCACAGACCCAGACCGCCCAAACATTTTGCCATTGTAGAGTGTGAATCTTACTTGGCTGAGGAAGCTTCTTTGAAACCGTAAACTAATTGCAATATAAAGCATTTAAACTGGTCAGTACAACAGCAACAACAACAAAAACTAAATAATGCATGTAACTGGGAAAATAAAATAATAAACAGAAGAATTTAACTATATTTTTGCCATAAAAATAAGACTTAAAATGCACTTGAATGTGACATTAATAACAGTGTTAGGTCACGCTACACTGATAGTTTTTGAAAAAGGTGCTTGTTACTGGTAAAGCTACAGTTTTTAGCTAGTAGTTATGGTATACAAACAGCTTAGCTATTGTCACATTAATTGTCACATTAATATTGAGTTATAATTTGAAGTTAAGTTAGCTGAATTGTTTTTTTTTATAGAATTTGGTCCTATACAGGAAAATTCATCTAATGCCGTTTTACATTATATGTATTTTCTTGCATAGATCTGCTCTGTTTTATCATAATAAATGAAACCAAACTGGCTTACAGCATGAGTGATGCAGTTTTAAAGTAGGAGCTTTTGCGGAACAGATATTAGACTCTTTTATGAATGACAAGATGACAAAAGCAACATTGAATGATTGTCAGCCGGAGGGAGTTTGTAAAAGGAATCCCAGAGTTTGATAGGGAGATTTTGCCTTTGTATAAAGCTCTATCATTGCGTCTGCAGCGCCTGCTGCCAAGATTCTGTGACATATAGCAGCGGCCACAATGACTTTCAAAGCAAATACTCTAATTCATTATTTATTTCAGAAGAAATATTAAAATCCCATTCATTTATTCTCCAATGGGCATAATGGATGAAGACTCAGAGTAGGTAAAGCAGGCAGATTGAATGGGAAATTCTTGTACCTCGTCCCGGAATGGCACACTGGGTCATCTATTTTAGCTCAGCACTGCGATTTTTCTCAAGCGAGTATGAGGCCAGTGCCTTGTCATGAATGCAACACTGTGAAAAAAATTCAAATATAATACATAATATTATACATCAAATAATAGAAACGGCTATGGGTTGCATCTGAAAAATGGAAGAAAGAACGGGAAACTGGTTCAGCCCCAAACTGTATGCTTCTGAATTCTGTTTTTTTTGGTTCATGAAATGGAAAAGGCTTTCACCTCTGTTTCTCTTCATATCGATATTACAACTAGGTTAAGATGAAGCATGCAGAGAATATCTGAATTTGTATGACGTTCTTTATGCATGGGAATGCAAATAAACAGTATTTGTTTTCCTTTAGGTGTGTAATATCTGCATGATGAATGCGATGCAAAATAATCAATTTCAAAGGGAGAGAGAGTGAAATAGAGCCCATGAATTATGCATTAAAACAAAAAGAGAGAAGTTTATTCTATTCTTGTTAGAGTTGCTTCTCTCATTGGCTGAGGCTTTAGTGCTGCATCAGATAGATTAATCTGTTACTATTGGCGAGAGAGTCGTACTGCTGGTTGAAGATAACAGCCTGATGGAAAGAGAAAAGAACAATGTTTTTGATCTGATAAATCTCACAAAAAGAAAATGGAAGCATTTTCATTTTTGGAGGGGCTTTTTGGACCAGCATGCATTAGAGGTGGACCTTCTTCTTTTCTGGGGCTTGTGTGCTACCTCTGTGAGATGCTGTAGGTGTGTGCGTATGTGTATATGTGTGTTGCGGCTCTGTCTTATTTGTGTGTGTGCGCTTGGTTTTGGGCTTAGTTGATAAACAGAAAACGAGAGATATTGAGAGCTTGGTTTATGATGTAGGTGGTGCTCAAAGAAAACACGATGAAAGAACCTCCTTTTGCTTTATCCATCAAGAACTCTCTCTCTCCCCCCACATACAAATGTTCTAGTTCTTGTCATTTTTTCACCCACACTCTGCATTTGAAGTGTGTGTGAATTTAAAATTGACCCTGTGTACCTTCTTAATACACCTTGCTGGGAAAAGAAAAGTTTGGCCATGTTTAATTAGATTGTGATAATCTAAATCGACTTCCTCTGCCTCTGAAACCACTTCCTGGTTTCAGACTAATCATTTGTCTCACATTTGAGATTAGTGATGTCATCTGATACACTACTCGTACACGATTGGTCAAATAACGAAAGTGTTCAACATCTGTTTTTTAACAATAATAAACCATAACAATCAATAATAAAGAATTGTTCTATTTTTATAGAAAATTATTATTATTTTATTATTTTAATTATATTTCTATTATTTTCCCACTTCATAATAAAGTATTATGTAAAATTTTAAATTTAAATTTTATTTGAGCAAACACATTGTCTGTCATTAATTTGTATTTGTATTTACTCACTTCCGAAGTGTTTTTTCCGAAGTGACTTGCTATATGATTGCTATATAGTGACTTGTTTATCTTTGTATATGTCTGTGTGTGTGTGTTGGATATATAGGTGTTGGTTTCGTCGAAGTTTAGTGGGAGTTTGCTTCTTGATCAGTAATGTTCTGGGCCATAAACATAGGGAACTGCTGAGGGTTTAAGCCTTGCTCGTCATTATGCAGTCCCCTAATAAGCATGTTGCAGTCTGAGTAAACAACAAACCGTGGGCGTATTTGTCTGGGATGTGACTTTATTTCTTTTTAATAAGCAGCATGTGTTTAGGCCAGTAAAATGAGTGGAGCAGGTCTGTAATTGGAAGAAATGTATTGCTGAGTCATTTGTGTGGCCACAGGGAGGGCCGGGCCTGTCTCATTTTAATGACTATGGCAACAGGCAGATTAAACAAGTAACGACGGTGCTGAATGAGGAATTTGTTTACCTATTTTAAATATTTTCTCTTTTTGTCATATTTACTCTGTTATTTGGTTGACTCGCTTTTGACAGAGACACAGGTAAGGCAATTATTTTATATTGCGCACTTTCATTTGGGAATACGGGTGATTTTTTGGTTCTTAGTTATAGAGGCCTAAAGCAAGATCTAGACATTAGCACAGAATTATAAAAGCATTGTTGAATTATTAGCAAATAAATCTATCCCACAAAGACACTGTGAAACCTTTTTTATTACTATTTTGTTATGTGCTTTTTTTAATGTCTTTAATAGACAGAAAAGTGGAGAAAATAGTTGGGGGGTGGTTACTGGGTTGGGTGGAAGGATGGACTGGGAAATAAAATAGGCTGGACTCAAACCTACGTATCATTATAAACCACTGTGTCATGTTGTTTTTACCCTTAGGTGAATTAGTATGCTTTGTAAATCAAGACTGTCCTCAACAACAGGAAGTGCTTAAAAAAGTGTCAATAATGGATTTATTAATCTCAGAAACCCTTGCATTGGCAGTCGTATGTCAATAAATGCGTAATGGTTGTAATCGTTAAGACATCTTTTAGGGAAGCCTGGTGAGGCCCCATGCTGCTTGAGGACCTTGATGACAGTTTCTTCCCACTAATAAATTAAGCTGTATTGATTTTGGAGAAAATTTTAAAATGCCATTTGCAGAAAATGAAAATCAATGTGAGCTGATGGAAGAAATAAGAAAAAAGCGGGAGAATGCGAGACCACGCATAAAAAATAAGAGTTTCCCCTCTTGCGCAGCATACTCACATAATTGCGATGTGCGTTCAGATGCTCACAACAATGACAATCAGCCAAACTGGAGCACAGAGAGGGCATGTTTTTCAAGTTTTAAGCGTTTGAATGCCTGTCACTTTGTTCGTTGATCGGCTTCTTGCTCTTTTCGGATTGTTTTTTGATTACTTACAGACAGAGAAAGGTTTTCTAATGGAGAGGGTAATCAGTCATTCTAGCTCAGGCACAATTGTGTTTTTCCCCCACCAGTTTTGGCTAAAGAAACTAATTTTGATTGAGCTACAAACTCTTCAGGAGATGGTAGCATATAAAGGGAAGGTTTCACAGAACAACATATCAATACAAACAAATACGAGTTAAGGATGTGTTGAGTTGTCTGAAAAGTGACAGAATTGATCGTTCGTGAAAATACAGTAATTATGATTTTTATAGAAGCGTACACACAGGATACATTCTTTCTCTTGAAAATAATGCATGTCTGATGTCTAGATACTGATTATGACACAATTGATTTAGGTTTCAAGTACTTGAGGTAGAGAAAAAAAAAAAATTCCAATCCCTAAAACAAATACATTCATTCAAATAAGAATTTAGGTAGGTTTATATTAGCATCCTTCATTTAAAAAAATAGCTATAGATTACATAAATCAGTAGCCTTTTCGAAACAAGCAAACTTTGTATTGGTCAAGACTCCAAGAGCTACAATAGTTTCAATTTGCAACCAGTGAGTGTGAGTTATTGGGTGACATAAGTTCCTCCCCTTTCCAGCTCCTTACCCGAGTGGCTTTAGGCTGGTCTCTGTAAGAGTGATGGGGAGCTCGACACCCTCCTGAGGTGACAGACAGCTCCTGACAACTGTAAGAGTGATGCAACATAGTGACATGTCTAAGTTCGTGTTCTGCTGTCATACGTTTGGGTGTGTCAGTCTTATTTTGTATATAGCAGGACAAAATTTTGACAGTGAGTATTGACTGCCTCTTAAACCTACTTAAAACAAAAAAGTCTACAATATCTCTTAGCATTTCTATTTATCTCAATTGCATTTGCTTGGCAGGCTTAGGCTGTCTCACACCCACTTTTGTCTTGAGGCATCAAAGACCGGTATTACTAAACTCGGGTCTCGTCCCATCCTAAGTATTCTCTATTGTCTAGCCAGTCCACCTCTTAGTGAATCTATCTGAGAAGGTTTTCTGCCTTGAAATCCATCTTGGTTTTGTGGCCTAGCTCTGAGTGAGATCTGTCTGGCTAATCTGAGGCTCTGCTCTCTTGTCTCATGTTTTTTTGTGGCGCATCCATCTCCTAGAGCTCCAGCACTGACTCTGGATCAGCTACAGCTTTTGCTAAGCTACACAAATGAGCAGCTCCACACTGGAGGATCAGCACAGATGAGAACGAAGACCCATCATTCCTGTCACGGACAATAAGTCACTCTGCCGTGAGGAGAGAGAGCGTGTAAGGGAAATGAAGGAAGAACGAGGGCCGCTCTCGCTCTGCTAGCGCTGGGGAAATAAATAGCACTGTTAATGACACCCGTATCCACATTACCACTGTGATTATGAGCCATTTGTTTACTTTATCATAAAGTCCTAAAGTCCCCCAGGCTTTAATGACTCAAGACGCAGAAGAAGAAAGACTTTTCTCAGTGTTTTGCAATAGGCGGGAAACAGAAACAAAATTACAGCCTATAAAACTGGCTAGAGCAAAGTTTGAAGTTGGTGGAGGCCAGCAGGCTTGCGGGTGTGTACAAAATAGCAATGTTCCCTCTAAGCTGTGCATGTGCTTGGACACACGCTACAGATGTTCTCTCATGCTGAATGAAAAATCTAGAAAATCTGCTGAGGAGATGCAAGCTCTAATTAGGAGTGGTGGCATAGCAGCGCGTACAGAAGCTGCGCATTATTGTTTTTCATATCTCAGCTAAAGTGTTTTGAACAATTTATCATATTTCTTCTTTTTTATTTATGAGGAAACAGGGCAGAAAAAGGACAGTAATGTATGGCCTCTAACATTATTTATTATTTTATGTTAAGCTTTTAATATGTATGTACTATTTAATAATTCATTTCTTCATCCTAAATATAATTAAATAAAATACATGACATATGCATATATTTTTATTAATGTATGCATGATTCTGCTCAAGCAGCCAAACGGTCTGTCCAAAATAAATTGTTTTGCTTACAAAGGACAAAAATGTATTAAAGCCAACCACAAGTATGCGTGCATGGACTCACATAAATGCTCATCAAAAAGACACTTTTCTCACTCTGAGTAGGAAGATGGACATGCGCTGGGATAATGATGACTAATAAATATCCCAAAGACGATGGCGATCAATTATGATTTACATGTTTGAGTTTTATTACGCCTGTCAAGACAATAATAAGCGTGATGATGAAGACAATGGTAATGATGATATGATTGATGATAATTATGATAATTATCTCCAGTAAAGCAGCGCCAGTATCAATTATGAAATCATGTCCAGATTATTGGAGTGATGGCCACATAAATAAAAGAATTAATGCGCAGAGGTGGAAGAGTCCCGGTCTAATATCCTCTCAGCATTTCCTGGACTTGTTTCTGCTCAACTCTCAAGAGACGCCATTATCAATCATTAAATAATGGCACGCTGGTTGGCACCTGATGCTTCCTGTGCAGATAAACAAATTCAAGGCGGTGGCCAGATGCCCACATATTCTATTTTCTCTATCTTCTGTCACCTCACATTTGTAAGGCATCTGTTGATATGCAGCAGGTTATAAATGGAAGCCTTGTGAAGGATCATGGAAAGGCTAATGAATGTTTGCCTTGTTGCTTTAAAGCTCCATGTTCTCAGATAATCCTCAGCTTCTTGTGGCCACCTGCAGATACCAGAGTTCCTCTGACATTCAGCCTCCGCCCTGACTGGTTAAAATGCTGCTGAGTTTCCTCCTGTCATGTTGTTTTTTGCCTCACATTAACACTTTTTTGGGAAATATTGACAATCTGAAATATAATTTCCAGTCCCCATCAGTCCTCCAGCCTTACATATGCTTTTATAGTGAATTAGCTTATATTGGAGTGATTTTCACATAAGGAGTATATAAGGGGCATAAATGTGAAGGTCTCAAACCACTCAGCCAGAGTAAAAGCTTGTATTTTCTCCACAGCTGTGGAAACATTGTCAAAAACAGATGGGGTCGCCAACCTGATGCTTCTAATTGCCTTTTAGAGCAATTAACATGTAACGGTCGCTTTGGAATGTACCTCTTCTAATTTTATATTATAAGTTATTATGTGCAATTTAAGTTGTTAAGACCAAAACTTTGCAATTCAGAAGTGGCAGTTTTGCACTAAAATACATTTGCACTAAAATACAATAAAAAAACAAATACTCACTGGATAAAACAGGATTCTTTTAGTTTGCCTACAATTTCATTCTGTGATATTTTTGTCTGTTTGCTCAAAAAAATGTATTGCTCAGAAGTTGCTCTGTCGTATCTCAGGTGATTTGATAAAAAATTCTCACTTATGTGTTATTTAAGAATCAACTTTGATCTCAGATTAAAATAGTTTAGGGAAAAAAGGAGAGAAGTAGATACAAGTAGTAGATACAAGTAATAGATATAAGTGAACTAATGAAGATTAATATGTATTAAACAATTTTTTTAGATTTTGTAGCTAAAATAATTCAGTGTGGGATACATTTCAGAAGTGTTTAAATCTATATTGAAATGATCAAGAATGATAATTTCTGATCACAGACATGTATGCTGGTAAATCTGAACACAGTTTGTGACACTGAAAACCCTTCTAAAACTCTAGTGGGGACCTTTGTGAGATTTGGGGTTCTTTTTCTCAGGAGAACCATTTGAGATGCAAGATTTCTTTGCTCCTATTTCCTCTCCATTTCATCTTACTGTAGCCTTGGAGAAGTTTCTTGCACAGAATTGTATCTTTCACATCATACATGATCATTCTGAAGTATGAATACATTGTCATACGTGACCTTTTATGCTGTCAGCTGGAGACCCTGGAAGTTTATTGAAGATGATGTATGGTATTTAAAAGGGTAACATTATACAGGCTGCTGCAGTGAATGCTGTCAGACATAACCAAATTTTGCTGAGGTTGCCCAACATAGTCATATGTTTCACCTCACACTGTCCGAACTGATGCTGTGGAGATCTGACAAGCCCTTACAATTTTATACATAATGCATACAGTACAGTAGTATGAAAACATGCTTTTTATCTAGTATCATTTTGTATTACAGTATATTATTCTTTATAAAATATAATAGCAAGGCACCACCCACAGTAAAGTAAAATCACAAATTATATCTCTTATTGTCTCAGACGTTTCACCTTGACGCCACCTGCTTCCCCAAAACAATCATCTAACCTCTTAAACACTAAATCAAATGTGTTTAAAGGGAAGAGATCTCAGCAATGTCTCAAACTTCAAGACCCAAGTCTGCAATCAAAACTCTGTATATGTACTGAATATGTACTGAAATATTTCTCATCATAAATACCCTAGACTTAATTGAAATGTATAGCTTAATTTATAGCTCTGTATTTTACTATATGGCAGCAGTTGTCTCTGTTTATATCTATTTTTATTTCTCAGAAATTTTGAGGAGAAACATCTTTGATAAAGTTAAATGAAACTGATGAAAATGATAACTGAGAACTGCATTAATAAGTCTCATGAGCTATGATAAACAACTTGCATTAAAAGGTTCCTTCAGTCATGTTTAGGTTGCTGAATCTCTGATACAGCAGGGGATCGACCGGTATCGGCCATGATTACATGACCAAGGTCTTAGATGAGGGACTTTTTATAGGTGACACTGAATGACAATAAGGTCCAGAGAGTTTGTGGGTGGCGATAAGGCCAGTATGAAGAATGAGGTGCCATTCATGCTCACAGTATTGATTGGAGGCCCTCAGATCAAGATTTATGGGGTCTATCTGTCACTTGCTTGATGTGGAAGTTGTCATCACTCTGTCAAAGTTACGCCCACTCCATTGCTGTGATTTGCAACCACTGACTTGTCGAATCATCAGCTTGGAGGCAGAAAAGAGAGACAGGATAAGCTAGCTAGGTAGGTAGAGATACTAAGGGTTTTCTTAACTTAAGAATTTTCATAATTAAGAGCAGCATTTTACATGAAAATAATGTGCATATGAGGAAACGGACCTCCTTTCTGACAGGATTTAAAATGCAGCAAACAGGACATAGGCAAATGTGCCCATGTCATTCTGTGCGCATGTCATACAAGTTATTCTGATTGAAAGCATCGGCATATGTAAACACCAGATCGTATAAAACAACATCTCATGTAAACAGTCAACTAGAATCTTTTAATCTGAATGATTCCAGTCAGAATGACAAAACATGTGCATGTCAGTGTGGCTATTGTATGGAATTCTGGGAGTTTAAATCCACTGTATAGAGTCGGCATTGATTTATGACTAATTGATTGCATACTTTCTAGCAGCACAGTGCCAGCCCTCCATCTCCAAGTTTGGCGCCAGAGACTAATAGCTTCTCTCAACTCTGATCAAGGGAAAAGTTTTTCACTGTGTTGCCATTGCCTTGATTAAATCTCCTATTTGAAAAAAGGCTCTCAGTGGCATTGCGATATGAAAGGGGAGAACAAAATGAAAGGTTCCCATTTCTCACCGATGATTATATTATTGAACCTGGCAAGACCTGACCATCGCCAGCATCGCCTGCTAACTTGCTCTCTCTCTTATCGCACTCTCTCTCTCCTACTCTCGTAAAAGATGAGTAATAAAAAGCGTCTCGCTTGCCATTCATCGCTTAACACACATAAATAAATCAGCACAATGAAAACCAATAAATGTTTGGGGTAATCAGTGGCCTTTCCGGTAAACATCGCAAATTGATGCAGGCTCGTTTTTATTCCTCTGTGGACCTGAGTGGTACATTCGCTACCGGAAGGGAGAGGCAGCACTGATGAGACCTGGATGCATTTGGCACTCGACCGCCTGCAGTTCACTCAGTGATACAAAGCACTGATAAGTGGATTAGTTTCCTGGACTTGAGACGCTGTGTGTCAATAGACGTTTGCTGTAAAACGCGATGGAAGGATGGATAGATGCCCTTTGAGTGCGTTTTGCCATCATGACTTCAGGTCTGGAAATATAAAGAGCCTAAACAAGGTTTGAGGTTTTTATTTTCTTGTGGAGCTGGGAGGTTTTGCTTTGACTTTTTAAGAATTGATTTCCAGCTGTTTCACACCTGTCAAACAAGCAGGGTGTTAAATGTCTGTGCTAATCTTTCAGATAGCTTCAGATGGAAGTAATTCAACTTCCAGCCTGATATTTTAATTCAGTCATATGCCAGTTTGGGCTCTGGTAGATCTACTGATAAATTGAGTTTGAATTTGCATAGACCCTGAGATTATGTACCCTTGACCCCACACTTCACCGTTATGATGATGTCGTAGCCCTTATTAAAAATTCTGATCTGTCCCTGTGGTCTTCCACAAAGACTCCTATCTGTTAAAACTAAACAGCCATAAGCATTAGAATTCCAATTTTGTGCGGCCTTCCTTGTTGCATTGCAAAACGACAGATTTTTTTTAATGCAATCTCTATTGACTCTATCGCTTTCCTCCACCACTTCAAAAACATTTCTCATGCCAGCAACCTGTCAGCTCAGGTCACTACTAAATGAAGTTTAGGTCATAACCGGTGTATCTTAAACCGCTCTCTGCAGACGCTAGAGGAATATGTAATAATCCATCCACTGCAGTACTGCTGGGTGCATTAACCTTCTGCTGGATGAGCAGGGAGTCCTGAGAGGCCTGGTCCAGCTGCTGGCCTGGCTCCATTCAGCTCAGAATTAAACAGCAGGCGAGATGGAGTAATCTGATCCAACCGCCTCAGATCTCTATGTTACAGCATCCGTGTTCTGTACCCACCTGTATCTGCATAAACAATTCAGCCAGCTTTTTCCCTTTGACAGGCAGTTTATTAGTGCACTAAAATCTCAAATGTCTCGCCCTCCTGCAGTAGTGCGTCTGCTGTCTGGCCTTCTTTCCCCCTGAGAGTGTGTTTTGAAGGATCCATGCCTTCATTACTCAATGGCAAAAGTGCCAGGCTTTAATGAGAGAGAGAGAGAATGCATAAGACATTCAACAAGACAACAAATGAGGGCTGGGTGCAAACTAGGTTGCTTCAGTCTTCCCCCACACCCTCCTTTTGACAAATGTAATTTATGCATCCAGTTATTATAAATAGCATATTGATATCGTCACGTTATTCCTGGCCTGTTTGTGAAGGCACATGGCTGTTGCTGTAAGTAGGTCGGGCCATTGAACGACTAAGTGGCCTCCCTCAGCCCAGCTCAGGGACAGGGAGCACACAAAACTGTAGAGTATCCAAAAAGTTTCCTTTTATAAAATTTCCTTTAATAAAATAATAAAATTATTTTTTTTCAACAGATATTTTAGTGTGTTTCAGGAAAAAATGTTTTTTGACATGAGGCCTTAACAAATAAACAATTATGTTTAGATATATACAATCTAAACAGTCTTAACCAACCTTTAGCTGGTTTGCTGGTTAAAGCTGGTCCATCAGTCTTTCCAGGCTGGTCCGGTTTGATGGTTTTAGCCAGTCTGTTAGTCTAGTCTTGTTTGTTGGATTTAGAGTGGTTTAAGCACTTGTGAGCTTGTCGGATCTGCTGGCTGAACCAGGTGAGACCAGCAAACATACAAATCAGGCCAAATGTGAAAATATCTAGAGTCATCATAATGTGTACTAGACTGGCTGGTTCTCAGCCGATCAATTGAAATGAAATGCATTGACTTAAGCTGAGCAGAGGCAGTGAAACTTATTTCTGAAAGTGCTATGCAGTAAAAACAGAGAACAAAATGAAGAGGGATGGAATGAAAAGGGGGCGGCAGATAGAGATGTATATAGTTTTAATAAATGGCTTGGAGACAATAGAGGGCTGTGAATGCTGCTGCACGATAAAGAGAATAAGCAGGAGAGAGAGACCAGCATCACAGGTTTCTCTGCTGTTTCTAATTAAGGATCCTCCTCTTTAAAGGCGAGAGCAGTAGTGCTTGGTGCTGGAGCAGAGGTGAGTAATTATACCATGATCTGAAGGAGCGTTAAAACAGAGAGATCTACGTGCTGTTAGTTTTTGAAGTGCTGTGAGGGTGGAGTTACACAGTCACACCAAACGTGACCACTTTTCTTCCTCTATCTCTTAATGTGATCTGATTACTAAAAAACATTCATTTGAACAGATTCTGCAACCGTAATGATGAAATGGGCTGAAAATATTGTCTTTTTACTATTTGTTTAAAAATGTGTTTATTTGTTTATTGTTGTTATTTTGATGTTGTTAAAGAGAATTGGCAGAGAGAACATTATAGTATACAGGCATGTCCATGGTTACAAAAATACACACAAATCTAGACAGGCATAAATACATTACTTGCACTGTATGTAGAAGTTGATGTGACTTTCGTTCTCAGGTCATTCCAGGAGAATATCTGTTCCCAGTATGATCTGTTTTTTTTAACAATCGTACAGAGGAATTTTGGGACCATGGTCCCCATCATGAGAGGGTCGCCAAACTCATTCAGACTTTGCAGTGAATAGATCAAGCACCACACTGTGGGTCACTTCGAACCGCTGCATGTGTCTCTTGTCTGCAGGGTTTTTGCTTTCTTTTCTGTTTTGAGGCTGGAATTTGTCTAGTCAGGAGGAATATTTTTTATTTTGGTGGCAGTACGCTTTACCATGCCATACCACAATGGGACAACCAGCCACTCTGGAAGTTTTCTGAAAGACATAGTGAGAATAAAGTTTCTTCAGAATCCCAGCAGAAACCAAGGCTTGCACACACACAGGCACACACACACACACACACACATATACAGCACACACATTTTTTCGTACTCTCTGTGTTTATTTAGCTTTTGACTTGGTCTTCACCTCCTCTGAGCATTCACCCTTTTGGGCGTCTTTGTTCTTTTCTGTTTTATGCGGTTACACACAGTCAATAAGAGTCTTTGCTTATGTGGAGCTTTAGGAGTTTATTTAAAGGTTTCTGTGGCTCACCGCTAGATTCAAGGGGAAATATATTCACATCTTAAAATCTGTCCTTTAGTTTTTCAAAACAACATCAAGAGATTGGTCTGAAAACTGATTAATGATTGTATGATTAGGTTTAATTAGTCACAGTTTGTGGTTGCTGGACCTTTTGCTAATGCAGGTCTTTATAGAAACTGCATAGAAAAAAATTAATAAGAAATCTGCATTTGTGTACAGGGAAGTTGCACGAGGGACCTGTTTAGTTTACTGTGTAATTAACATTAGCGGTGAATAGAGCCGCCGGCTTTATTCATGCTGTAAAGCCCTGCATATTCCTAAACATGTTAAACATTTACTGCCCACAGCCTGAACATGCACACCGCCTGTTCAACAGATAGGTGTTTGTGTCACATGATTATATACAAATTTAACTCCAGAAAATTAGTTTTTTTATAAGATAAAAGCCCTGTTCCAAAACCCAGTGAACTACATTCTAACTGAAATGGAACCTTCTTAGTGGCTGACCCAGAATGCTCTACATAGTAATTTTGTTACTTTAGGAAGACTACTCGCAATTGATTCCAATGGAGTTTAACATTTAGCTAATGTTGTGATACTCTAATTAAACATTTTAATTTAGTAGTTTTTTAGTATTGGATTAAATTTGAGTATATTTATAATTAACATTTCCCTGGACTCTCCTGCCATCTGACATGATGTTTAATCACTGAGCGCTGAATCGCAGTACATTTGTAATTGCTTTCTTAATGAGGGATGCATGCAGTGTTACCTTAGAATTTGGGCAAAAGTTTAGATGGCCACATAATCTTGTTCCTACCTTGGAACAGCCAGCATGTTGATGCTACATCACAGCTGATGTCTCTCTAATGCAGATTTTTACTCATTTAGACTTAGACAGACTGTGGTCACCTGTGGTTATAAACGGTGTGCAGGCGAAAGATATATTCGGCAGCACCTGGGGAAGGGCTGTGTGTGTGTGTGCAGGTTTAAATATGTCCTCACAATATAGTGTGAAAATTGACTAGCAAGGACATTTTAGGTCATTTATTTTTTAGCAAAAAAGGCTCATCGGGCAAACCACATGTTACTTTAAATCTAATAATGGCAACAGGTTTGTGTGAGGGTAGAGGATAAAAATGTCATTAGCCTTTTATGAAAACAATGGAGGTCTTTGAGATCTTGTGAGAAACAGAGAGAGAACAAAGTAAAATACCTTTTTAGGCATATATAGTTTGGTCTTGGCTGAAGGAAGATCTTCTATGTTCTGAGAGTGTCACATAATGAGGTCAGCTTTTACAACTCAACCTGAACACACACTCACACAAAAGGCAAACATAGACAATACCGTGGACGCGGTACGCTCACGCCCTGGGTAAGACCTCTGGCCCTTCGTAAAGTGTCATAGTTTTAACATTGTTCCCTAGTGGCTGTTGTTGTTATACCGTGTGTGGCCTTGACCGTGCAAAAGAGCTGCGCTATTCATAGTCCGTCTGAGCTGTAGCTTGATGCATGAGATTCCGTCAGAGATTGACATGGGAGAAAATGCTAAAATCTGCCTCCATCTGCGTCAGTCTGAAGTCACTGTTTGTGTTTGAGACTTTAGGGTTTTATGATGTAGATCCAAACAGCTGCAGGCGACAGAATGCAGAGAAAGGGTCAAACAATGACAAACAAGCACGTTGTCTGGCTTTGTGAGAGTTTAGTGCGTGATGGAAGGGGGAAAAAAGTTGTAAACTTAGAATAGAGGTTTCACATCAGATGTGGTAAGAATATATTGAATTTGTTCATTAAATTTTAAAATGTTATGATTGTTAGTGCTTAATGCTGTGGACGAGTAAAGCCGTGTTGATCAACCAGCCAGGTTTTTTTCTGATAAAGCTGGTTGCCTAGGGGAGGCTTAAGGGTTAAGCTGGTAAAGAGGCCTTGTGAGGACAGCAGTAGCTCATGCTAGTCACCATACAGAAATGGTTCATTCAATAATAAAAGTTAAATAATTTATTTATCCTCGTGTTGTTCCAAACCTATATGACTTCCCATATTCTGTGGTACACAAAAGGGGAATGTTTTATAAATATTTCAGCCATTCTTTGCCATCTGATGGAAGTGAACAGAGACTGGAGCTTCAAAACAAAAAAGCTTCAAAACAACAAAAAACACAATAAAAATATCACAATGTGGCATATTTGATGCTTTGTGCTATATTTTAAAGTAAATAAAACTTCTGAAAAGAATGACCAAAACATTTATACATTTTTATTAAAACTTTTGCGTTCTGAAAAATTAATATTTTGAGTGCACTGTCACTTTAACAATGACCTTTATGATGGATAATCATTTGCATATATTCATATATTTCTTCATTATCTGTCCTGGGCCAGAGGGGGCTCCTCATCTTTGTCCTAAATGATGGCGGCAGCGGGCTGTGTGATCAATGTAAGGCGGGTACGTTTTTAAGTGTTTCCACACCACTTTCTATCACTTCCTTTTGCCTTTGGCTCAAACATCAGCCACTGTTTCCACCCACACACCCTCATCCGTCTGAGCCCATGAATTATTAACCATCCCTCGTCCATGACATTATCTGTAGCCAGGCTGCAATTATTTCACTCCCCTACACACAGCTGGGTGTGAGCTCAGATCCATGACGATGCATCTGCTTTCTGCCCTGTGTTTAAAGAGAGAAGGCGCTGGAAAAAGTTATGGAGAGAGAGAGAGAGAGAGAGAGAGAGCTGTTAGAGGAGACTTTTACAAAATCTGTTAAAAAAGATTGTTCTGAGATCTGTTGTTCTGAGAAAAAAAAGATTGTTCTAAGAAAAGACCTGTTAAAAGTTGTTATCAGATTTTTACTCCAAAAATCTGTTATCGTTCATTGGCTCTCATGTTGTTTCAAATCTGTTGAATACAAAACAACTAAAGCTGATGTTATTCATACAAATTTGAGGGCATGGCTCCAAAAGCTTAAAATCTAAACATTTTGAGGCCACACAGTAGCTTAGCTTAAATTTCAGTCTGTCCCTTACACTGTTACTTGATTAAAATCAATCTAATTGGACTTGGCGTGACGTCCTTTTATATTCAGTGATAAAGAGAAAATCATACTTGATTGATGACATCATTTTCATTTTTAGCTGAACTAAACCTTTAACAGTCACACAGTGCCTGTATTTAATTATCTGGGTTGTGTCGTGCACCGTGTGATAATACTGCTCAGGAGTCCGACCCTGTCACAGACAGCTGAAGAGCCCTTTTAATACCACAGCAGCAGGATCTGCAGCTTATACAATCTGCAGGCAGCAACAGGACAAAATGATTTAATAGCACACCAGGGTTTCCTTTTAGAGTTTGGAGTCCTCTCGTTTACATTTAAAGACATAAGCTCTCTTAGCAGGTAGATGAAAGAGTTTTTGATGGCTGTCTGAGATAACCTTGAGGCTGTTAGCTCTAGTGAAGCAGCCACGTTCATCATGTGACACTGTAATGCACTCATTATTAGAGAGACAAAAACAGCTGAATGACATATTTGAAGGCTACAAGCTTACTTAGGCACAGTTATCAGTGATCACATGTTTAATTAATGTTTGATTTTGTCCTGTTGTATTAATAAACATGATTTATTAGTCTTCATATTCTGGGACACATGCACTGTCCCCGCCCATTTATGAAGCACCTCCTAGATAGGTTTATCAGCCAATAAAATTCTGGGTCTTTACTCTGCAAAAAATTCAGTTGGAGGCAAGTATTCAGTAAGTATGGCACATTTAGCAAGTGTTGTTAACGACGTCTTACAATAGCAATGCACTGCCATAAATCTTTACTGCAATTCTATACAGAATCAAACAATATGATTATGTACATTTTCGTCATCAGTGTGTTTTTAAATCAGTGTTATAAACCCATCAAGTTAGCGGTTAGTCACGATTCTCATCGCTTTACTTTAACAGTATCATATTTAAAATGCCATCCCCACTATAATTCCGTTTAAAGCTAACACGCCACAGGCACACGTGTCTAGCTGTGTTAAAAGCCATCTTGTTCAGAGGTGCCTTTTGAGACCTGCGTGTGCTCACAGAGGCAAATAATTCTTGCGGCTCACCCCATCGTCATCGTAAGCATTGCCAACGCCTTGTTCTGTGCAGTCATTCATAATTTACTCCATTCTTGAAGTTGGAATAGTGCTGCCCATTGTCAGGACCCTTCTGGCCACACCATGGTAGGTCTATTCAGGGACCGGTTCGATAAGAGAGGGCTCTGAAGGGTCGACTCGCTCTGAATCACAACTGAGGTGTTAGAAATGTTTACCCAGAATGCCATGCGGCGAGTGTCAGCGAGGCCTCTGCTACGTGACAGGCAGAGAGCTATTTCAGGTCCTTTCATATCTCTCGTCTGTTTATGGACCAGGTCAGATGAGATACGAGGAGACCAAGAGCTGGCATGAAGACTGGATCCTTTGTTGCTGTTTGTTAAGGTTTGTGTGTACGCTCAAAGCCACAGATGTGTCGTTTGGAGAAAATAAAACTGAGATTCCATGCCAGTAGCTACTTTTTACTGATTTGTCAGACAGCATTAGGAAAAAGAACAAAATGTCTGCTCATGCTCAAATAATTAATGCTCAGGAGAAGTTACTCTGGATGACCCCAATTATCTGTATTTTTCATGAGAGGCATTTTAATGTAAAATCTTGCAATAATAGCCTGGAGGGTGTTGTTTGTGGGAGATAAGATGGTAGGCATTTAGACAAACTGTGTGTGTGTGTGTATGTGTGGGTTGGTAGTTGTAGTGAATGTGCACGGACTGTCAGTATGTCCTCAGAACAGCAGGAAAGATGTGGAGAGCTGTGCCGCCCACCAGCCCTATTACAGGCAAACAACCACTGTCACTATGTCACGTTGATGGTACGGTTGAGCTCTTAGTCACACACACACACTCATATACACACAGCCCATTGTCTCCAGACTAACAAGCAGTAACCTTCACTTTGACATAAGACAAGATAGTAGCAACCTTGTAGCACATTATTTAGAAGAAGTTCTCTTTTGGTGTTGATTAGAATTGGCATGCAATTATTTCATAGATTTTAGGGATGCAGAAGCATAATGTTGCTCTGATATACTTGGACTCTTTTAGCTGTTTTGATACCACAAAGTGATTCCATGCAGTACAAAGAAACAAAGAAACATTGGCAACAGATGAGCATGTACCTGTAGCATAGTTGGGAGAGCATTGCACTAACAATGCCAGGGTTGTGGGTTCAATCCTCAGGGAAAATGTTTTTAAATGTGCACGCATATTAAGTATGAATTGCTTTGCATAAAAGCATCTGCCAAATGCATAAATGTCAATATAGAACCAAATGTCCACGAGTTAGAAATGTTTAATGACAGTGAATTTGATTCATTTTTATTGCATAAAGCTGCTGCCATGAAATATGAGTGTGAGCATTTTTTTGTAAATTACAGTATTCCTCAGTATATAGATATTAGCAAAACTGTTCATTCGCCTACACATTTTATAAAGAATTTATAAAGAACATTTTGTAAACTGTCCTTGTTATTTTACTAGTTATGACTGGAATATACTGTATTCTGAATACACTCGATAAAGTGATTGGATTTTGTTTGTGTGTGTGTGTGTGGCCTCAGGCTACTTGGCTCTCAGGGCCCCTGGTCAGATTCTTTTTACCTTTACTCGTATGACCCAGAGGCACAGGGCCAGTTCTCTCTGTTCAGGATTTCACTCACAACAAAGAAAATCATAACTTTATACATTATTTATTTATTCTACCTCCACCCCACCCCCTCTTTATGTTCATTTTGCCATTCTCCAGCTATACAGGCTGCCACTTTGCAGCAGTGAAGGACGCTAAATTATAAACTTGTAACCTGCGTGTTTCTGTGGCTTTTACTCACTGTTAGAGTCTTAAGTTTGTTTAAGATTGTAAAATTTGACTTTGAAATGTATTAAATAATATATTAAATATATATTTAAATATTTAGGATGTTTAGTTCATATTTAAATGCATGCATTCATTAGAGGTAAAGTGTCCTTTGCGGTTTTTGAATATTGAAGGAGAGGGAAACAGTCTAACAGTTTCTACACAGTCTTTTGACTGGAACATCATGTATGTGTTTGAAGCTTTGTAGCTCTCAGAAGTTGAGAAGAAAGTATAAACTGTTACACTGCAAGTTTCTTTCTTTTCACATCTACTTCTAGTAAAATCCCCTGTGGAAATGACAGAGTTTAGACCACCAGTATCACACACACACACACACACACACACACACACAGGTTTTTGGGACACATTATGGAGTTGTGATTCTGGACTTCAGAAATAGCTCTTACATCACCCCTGAGGTACGAGCTCCAGTATGCTGGAGGGCCATTGTTGGATTTGGACATCTGAGTGGATTCCATACTGGAGAGCATAAGTTTCTATTTTCGTCTCATCTCACCTTAGAAGGCCGCGGTTCTGCTCATGTCAGCAGGAGAACAAAGCGTTTCCCAAAGCATGTAATTTATCTGCCTTTGGCTCTTGCGTAAACTGACCAAAATGTTTATTTCTTGTTATTTGACTGTTTTTTATCTGGCAGTTCTGTTTAAAAAACAAACCACCTTCTAACCACCAATTTGGGTGTATATATCCTTTTAGCAGCATGAGTGCACCAGTTCTCAGAGTGGCAATCATGCGCTCAACATGCTGATATATAAAGCAAACATATTGGATGTAAATAGTGTTTAGAGGCTCTGAGAATAAGTGAGAATGAGATGAGTTTGGTAAGAATAAGTTTCACCTTTGCCACCCTGATAGTGTTAATCTCAAAATTACTGATGAAAATGTTAGTCTTTTTGATTTTGTTAGTGATAACGAATGCGTGACGCAAATGACACGTTGTGGCGATAATTACTTTGATTTTAATAAAAACACACTGTTGACGAGATGTTAACAAGGAGAATAAAATGAAAATTGCAAAAGGGATCTTTTTCATATCTCAAGTATTTGTTCTAGACAGCAATGGGATTAAATGGAGATCAAATGGAGAATTTTGTTGTTTCTTCTGGAATACAGACCCTGCTAATATTGCACGTCCCTGTCAGAGGAGGAATCAAAGGAGATGACAATAATATCTCAAACTGTGCTCAGATTTGCCAAGATCCCAAAGTCTCCAAGCGAAAGATTTTAGTATGAAAATTTCTCATCAAATTATCACAAGACCTAAGTATTAGAGCTGTGCTATAAAGCTCTGTTCTCCTACTGTATGTCAACAGTTGTCTCATTTGTGTCTACTTCTGCTATGTGTCTAACATTATCCTTTGGGGTGACACCCCTATGGCACGCAAAGCAATCTCCTTTGTTTCTATCTCTTGTTGTAATCAGGCTATAATCATATACAGTATGAAAACTGGAAGATGATCTTGCTGAATCACGGTATCTTACTGCAACTTGCCCAGCCAAAGTCTAGAATCTAGTGAGTGTTTATGTGGGAGGAAGCTCATGCTGAGAGTGTGGGTGATGGAGGATAACTCTTAGTTTCCTCCGCAGCTGGTGGTACATGCCACATCTGGGGGGATGCTGAAGGCGTCTGATTGGTGCTGTATCGACAGGTTTTACAGGTACGTGCTAGTGGAGTTCGTGAAAATTGAGTGTAGTTAAAAAAGTGAAAGCAAGATATCCCATGAGAAAAGAGTGACTCTGGGGTTTTGCCTGATCAGAAAGTAGCAGCTGGAACTCACAGCATGAGATCCCATAAGCCTGTGCAGCTGTCACCTTGGAAACGGAGGTGGTTCAGGTTTTGGCAGGTGCTGCAGTCTGTAATGTGTATTCAGAATACGATTAGCCATATTTTGAAGTCCCAGATCAGATGTTTATGTTCTAATAAAATAAACTAGCTTTTAACTGTTTTATGTGCAGTAGATCTGTAAATTATGTAGAAAAAAATTATAAAAAGTACTGTAATGATACAGTGGTACAATATTGGTATTAGGTGGTAATGAATGATTGAATGATTACTATATTCATGTATCTTGGTATTTACATTACCTTATTTTATATTTACATAGCACAGAAATTTTTACAAAGGAATTTATTGAGAACGACCGAGATCAGACTTGAACCTCAGTCAACTGCATAAGCACCACGGCTAATCGTTGCACTACGGCTGCAACATCAGTTGTTTTTCCTGTGTGTTTTCAATCATCTTGCACATAAACCAACTGCGTGTTATCTGTCTCAGTCGTGTCAGTGATCCATGCTCTCAGTTGCTTACCACGCTTGTCAAAACAAGTGGTGTAGGTGTTACATCTAGAATATTACAGTGCATTTGCGATGGATATTACAGAAAGTAATTCTTCCAAGCATTACTCAGATAAAGTACCATAGCATCACGCTATATGTGTAGAATGGTAACCATGACATTCTTTGAAATACTTTGGAGAATGATATTTCCATCTAATACCTCACTGTACTAATGCACCACTGCAGTACCTTTACTTTTCGCACTTTCAAAGCGAGATTTAACATTTGATTTAAAAAGAATGTTTCCCCCGCTTCGTATCAAAAGTCGTCAAATGAAGGGGAACTTGATTTGAATTATTCGAACCTGGCGGGGGGCTGTGCTAATTAGCTAGCCTCACTAGTGGCTCTTTAGAGCGGCACGTTCAAACTAGCCTCTGTCTTCTGAGCGTGTGCGAGAGAGGGGTGAGTGCACAAAATAAGTGCGAAGAGAGAGCTCAGCCTTAAACAACTGATAATGAAGAGCCCTGTGAGCCGGACAAACCTGGACGCGCTCAGTGTGAAGCGAAGGGTAAAAAAAAATCTATTATTGCACAGAGTACCTAAAAGCAATCCAGACTTATTAATATTTAATAAGCTTTCCTTTATCTCTTAATCAAGTGCGCTAAAAAGTGGAAGGAATGAATTAGGCAGAGAATAAAGAAGAAATCGCGTTAATGAAATGAATTGCGTCGTGTCATTAGTGAGCTGCGGAGCGTGATGGAGGGTCGTGGACGTGTGAGTGTGTTGCTGAGCAAATCTGGCCAATCGTATTTTAGTGACGATCTGTTGTGAGGTTAAATAAATAGTTTGCATTGATTTTGAAAATGACTTCATAATTTACAGGTAGGACATTATACAGATACGAATGAGGGGTAAATAAGCAAATATAAATAATGGTAGAACTTGTTCTCCTAACTTGTTAAGTGTTTGGTTGTGATGTGAGGTTAGTTGTGACAGGATCAGAGGTGTTGATTTACACGTCTAATTTAAATTCTCTTGTTTCTAGTCTCTTTGTAGCTTCTCTTTCGCTGATTCATATCCAGCATTTAATCAGAGTGTTTTTGCCACCAGGAACTAAAATATTTATTCCTTCTCACTGCAGTGAAATCCAACTAGCAGGTATCTTTACACATTTCTTCTGTTTCTTCTGACAGTCATGGCTGCATGCCCAGACTACCACATGGGCCTTCGGGATTATGTACTCACAAATGACTAGGAAAAGCCTTGTACTTTTATTTATTTCAGTTTGTTGTTGAATTGAATGTGTGTCTTTAAAAAGATGTAGTGCAGTAATGGAGCATTATTGTGGTACTTTATAGTATGTGTGTCTTAGGCTGTGGAAGTGTGTGGGTGTGTTTTGTCTTGGGCACTGATGAGTCAAAAAAGGGCCACAGTAACTGACTCAGCATGGTGTCAATCTCTCTGCTCTGATTGGTCAGCAGTTAGTGTGGAGAAATCTGAAGGAGGTCGTTGCCCCTGACATCAGGTTGGCACATGGTTGTTTATACTGTCCTATTTAACTTAACCTTCTTTTGTTCAATTTCATTATGTGCAGTATTGTCACACAGACACACATACACACACACATTAGGTGTCTGTGCTTTGTGGGGACTTTCTATAGATATAATGGTTGTTATATAGAAAACCTGTATATTTTCTATGTATACCTATATATCTCCTCACCCTACCCTTATACCTAACCCTCACACATTGTTTAAATAGTCATCATTTAGTATGTTTAAAAATCAATTTCCTTCATAAAGACCACTGGCTGGTCCCCACAATGTAGGTGCGAACTCCATATGGGGACATTTGGTCCCCACAATGGTAGAAAAACAAAAACATGCACGCTCATATACATTCCATAGACTTACATTGTTTGTAATACACAGCTAGTTATAAACAATATAACCTAACCCTAACCCACACTCTAACCCTAACAGATTTTTTCTGTATTTTTACAATTAAAAGAAGTTTATTTACTATATTTTATAGTATTTATATAGTGTTTTACAAATGAGAACGCCCCCAAAATGAGGTTTTGCTCATATTTGTCAGGTTTTGCTGACTGTGGGGAACAGATTTGTCCCCAATATATGGTAAGGGAAACCTCCCTACACGTTTACCTAGCTTCCTCAGTAAAGACATATCATAGAAGTATGTTGTTTTTAAATTAATTATAACTACACCCTGCGCCTACACTTAAAATAAAACCATATGCTTTTAAGAATATTAAAAATACCATTTTAGATAAGATCAATTTATTTATTTTGAATTATTTTTTTCTTTGTGGACATCCTCAAAGGCAGATTTTATTAGATGTACCTCCTATCATTTAAAGACAAGTTGTCCTTAAAATATAGCACACACATACATTTCATTAAATCCCCTTTAAAAACACACAGCTTTACCATTTTTTCATTGTAATATGGCTTTTTGAAACAAGTCCATAAGTATTTTAAGAACTTAAGGAGATTTATGAATTGTCATGCTAGCCATTAACAGTTTAATCTGGTTATACAATCAGTTGTAAGAAGAATGAAGATTTGAATAGGATTTAGGTCACATCACTTAGGAACAGAGAATCTGCCATAAAATATATAGCCGCAATGCCTGGGTAATAATCATGTTGTCTGTGTAAATGTATGTTTGCATTCTGTTTGTACATATGTATGTGACACAATTGGCATCCAGACATTCATCTTTTGTACATAACAATTTCCCAAAATGCAACTGGTGTGCCTTCATCCAGTGACCCCATCATTGTTATTCCATCTCTCTTCATAGCAATCAACACCTCTGCAGGCAGGTGAGGTGTGTAGAGGAAAAGATTATCTCTCTCTGTTTCTAAGATCCTCTAGGCTGATTGGACAACTAGCATGTGTATAATCCAGCTTCTGTATTAAACCTGTGTCCAGAGTTACATTTGAACCTATTCATTTGCCTGTAAACACTGTCACCAATTTATTTAGGATTCCAAGTGGGCAAAATGGTACAAATATTTTTATTAAAATGTTTAATTTAAAACACTGTTTACAGCAATAAATGTTCCTGTAAGACAACTGGTAGAGCATGGTTCTACACAGATAGTTCTCAAAGAACACATGTATTAGCAAAATGTATCAGTAAGTTAAATAAGTAAGTTGATGTTAATAAGTTTGTGTCTGTTTATCAACAATTTGTGACCAACCTATTAGAATCATTTGCTTATATATTGGACTCCACAGGTCACACTGCCTGTTTGGATGCCAAAGAACACAATGCAAAAAAAGGCAATTTAATGTCTGTCTATACAGCGATATCCAGTTCAGACTGCAGACTCAGGTGCTGTAGGTTCGAAAGCTCCAGTGCTGAATAGCCATGTAAGAAACTCTGTGGGGGCAACATGATAACTGTTATTGATTCCTTTCAGAGAGTGTTTGAGTGTTTAATGTTTTACAAAGACCACATAAATCATGGCAGACAGAAACATGTGTAAAAAGAGAACTTAAGAGAGTTTACTCTTAGGCCATAGTTTGTTTCATGAACTGGTTGGTAGACCATTTCAAACTCATTGCAAATACCATAAAGTAAATCTGTTCTTAATTAGTACTTTGTTCCTTATTTTCAAAGAAATAAATACCTAAACATCCTTAAAATAAGTTTTACATTTACATTTAAAGGAAAAAATGCTTAGGATTATTTTAATGTGTTTTCAGAGAATTTCTATCTTTAATATTATAATTGTGTTGTTTGTCTTGTTGCATTGATGGATGTTTTTAAATGTATTAGTTGGATTTTAAAGATGTTTGGATACTTGTAATGATAAACAAAAGCCCCGTTTACTTGCCTAATACCATTCATTTTTTTATTGTGCATATTTCATAACTTGTTCCCCTTGCAAATTTGATCTCTTCAGCTCTCTTTATATTCTATAAAAATGTCTTAGGAGCTGTGATCTTTGAACTGTCATTTGTAAAATTCACAGGCCTGGAACTGGCCCTCTTTCCCTAAGGCCCAATGAGCATGCAGTACTGTTGAGGACATTAATGGGCCCCTCCTCATCACAGGGCTTGGGCGAGTGTTTTCAGTTCTCCTCCTGACAACATCTCTGATTTATGATACTATTAAGGGGTTTGATTTTGTTACATATAGACACCTGAGGAGTTTCTAGTTCAATCTTGTGTAACTAGAGACAAACAGAACTCAGAAAGAACCCTCAGATTCAAGCAATACCAGAAGATCTCCCATTTTCCACTAAAATTTCAATCATTTTTAGAAGCGTCACGTGCATCTATAAAGCAGCTCTTTGTGAACAGCTGTTGTGCACAGAGGAGATAATGATGATTGCATTTGCATACTTTTATTAATAATCAAAAAATGTGAATGAGTTACACATGCAAATGTGCCATTTGGAAAAGAGGCGGGCGGGCGCTGGGAAAGAAAGGTACAGAGACAGAGAAGGTCAGAGAGTAAGACAGGTCAAAAACTAGAGAGAGAGAAAATGATGGATGGAAGAACATTAGATCCTGACCTGGAGCAGTTCAAAATGGAAGTGAGAAAAAAAAGAGGGGCTAGTGTGGAATGCTGTGCCCAGGGGCGTAGCAGCCATTATAACTTTGGAAGGAGGACATGTCCCCTACACTTGAAGAACTTTCCAAGCTTGTCCTTTCTTTTCGGTAAATAATTATTTTCCTTGGACATGATCTTAAGACCAGACTTGAATTATTGTTGTGTAGTCGTGTGCTTACAGCTGATTATTCTGTGATTAGTGAACATTCTAAGTTAACATGCAGCTTACAGAGAAACCAGACAGAAGCTGTCACAACATGATGCTACGTGATGTGACGTCTGTCACTTTTAGTGTGGACGCTGTGTAAAGTGAGAGAAGAAGAGTGTCTGTTGTTTTTGGGTACGCAGTTGTCTGGCACAAAAACTGCTGTCTGTGAATGCTGACCTGTGCGCCACCACTGTGAGAAAACGAGAATTTGTACTACAGCAGATTTTTTTGCACTTAGTTTGTCTTTATTTGCCTGTGATAAAACGCTCAGCCTTTCTTTCTTTCTCTCCTTTTCTCTTTCTTTCTTTCTTTGACACATGTAAAAGTATTAAACTCTGCTGGATAGATAGATTGATACATACACACATAGCTACACACACACATGCATGTATACATATATTTATAAAGGCACACTCAATTCCTATTATCACTCAGATGGGTGCGAACTCAGATGTGCTTATGGTGTCGGCCAGGTGGATCCGTTGTGAGATTAGCATATGCTGAAGCATACAGTTTGAAAACCTGCCATGCTGGTGCTGGAATCACATTATTTTCTATCTTCACCTCCTATTTTGCTGCTGTCACCAACATAGTCTCTCCAAACACTCGGGGGTCATGCCCATCACATCACACGCCTGCGTGTATACTCCAGCGCTCTGCAGAGAGGTGTGCCAATGCATGTCACATCAGATCATGTGTGTATCACATTCAGAACAGCAGGGCTAAACTTGCTGGATCTGACAGCGCAGACAGTCACCGATGTGTCAACCAATGCGTTTTCTACTTTGCTGGTTTACGCTTTGACTATTTCTTTTCTCCTTGACATTTTCCTCACCCCCCACCAAACGCAGAAGCAGTCCTTGTGTGAACAAACATTTTGTCAATCTCGAAGCAATAATTCACCCAAAAATGAAAATTCAGACAACATTTCCACACCCTCTTGTCATTCCAAACCTCTATGAGTTTCTTTCATGCAACACAGAAGAAATGGTGAAGTCCTTTGGGTTTCAAATGACATGATGAATGATGACAGAATTTCCGTCGTTGGGTGAATCTTTTTTTCTCGTAGGCAAGTGCAAAGGAGATGTTGTAATGTATGATATTATTATTTGAATCTATATTCCACTGAGCATTGAGCAACCTTGTGTTGGTTTTGATCAGTCTTGCCATTATATTTTGGTACATTTCATTTGGAGACAGAACACAGCACCCGAGGCGCAGATACCTTCAGGCTGCAGTCGACCGCCCTTCTGTCCCACAGGTTGCGTGATAAATGGAGAGACCCGCGGGAACACTGAACAGCATTCTCAGAGGTGACACATTAGGTAACTGGTCTCAGAAGGACCCGAAAGCTCAGATAATAAATAAAAAATACAGGCTACATTTTACACTCTTGGTTTATTTGGAAATGTTGAAGGTCACATACTAGTGATGGGTCACAATCTAACAACTGGCTGGTTAGTGAGGGCAACTAGTTTATCTCTCTGCCTGTCCGTATATATATATATATTATAAAGCAAATATATGTACTGTGTGTATTTGTTATTGTAAGCACTGGTATTCAAATTAGTTTGCTTCTAAATTAGTGTAGACAGTGAGAACGACTCATCTCTATCTTTCAGTTGGGATTAGACATTCTAATAGCCTGGCAACTTCCATGAAACGTATATATTCTGTGCATTCTGACTCCTGTGTATATTCTTAAAATAAGTAAAACCAGCCAATGTGATTGTTGATGTGTAATGTTCCACAGATGGATAGGAAATGCTTAGTGGGTGGCTTGTGGGTGTGCCATCAAAGGCTGCGAAAACATGGACAGCACAGGCTGCATGCTCATGCAGGAAGAAGCAGCATCACAGACACTGGTCATAAATCCTGTTCTCATTTGTTTGCATGAGTATTTCTGTGTTTTTCCCCCAACTGCTCTATAGTTTATTACACTTGTTCCCCCAATCCGGCCTACAGAGACTCTCAATCTTTTCCTAATCCATCCCTCTGTCAAATATACACACTCCTACCCAGGGACTAGCTGCATACAGATTTACAGTGAGGGGAAATCTGTATGCAGCTCGCATACATACCCACCCCTCCCAGCCTCATGCTGTTACTATAAATACAACAGAATTCTAAATGACAATATTTTGACTAGAATTTCAATTAAATTGTCATGCTAATAATGTAATTCGTAATTATGTTGCATTAAATATCGTGTTACATAAACTATAAATTTTCCCTTCACACATATTATATGTCTCTAAGGCCCTGTGTTGGTCTTTGCATCTTGGTATAGTGTGTTACTAGCATCTCATATGTTGTCTTTAATATGCTTGTAATATAAATATCCTTTACCCTCAATATTACATCATTGGAAAACAGTTCTAATTTTATTTGTGTCACCCATTCAGAACTTGTGATGTCACATACAGGTCATATAAGAAGAGAGTGAGTAAGAGAGTAAGAAGAGAGTGTAAGAAAGAGGGTTTGAAGAACTAAAAAGGAAGAGAGAGATGTACCGTGACTGTGGAAAGACAGAGAAAAGGGTGCAGACAAAATTTCACAGGTAGAAAATCCCCCAGAGGTCTTCTGTCAGTCTTTGCATTCATACCGTCAGCTCTCAAACACGGCATTTATTCAAACCCCCACAATTCACCAGGGAGCAGGGTAAGAAAAGCAAAGGTGTTCTGTGGAATAAAGCGTTACACTTTTAAACACGACTTTCTCAACGCACCTTGTTTCACACCTGTGTGTTCTCCTGCACTCCTACACTCTGTTTCCTCACATTACAGAACAGAGTGCGGAAACTTAGCAATAGTGATGGAGAAACAAAAGGAAAGTGGATTTGCATTTCACATGGAAAACTCCAGTTCTTGCAAGACAGTAAGAAAACAAATTTAAATTTGTAGGTGTTCTTAAATGTCTGACTTTGGTTCTGCGTATATAAATTGGCACATCAGAGGCACTGTTGCTGTTATCATGATAATCAACTCGTTTTCATTCACTGTGCACACGATTCAACACGTAATTCCGTCTTGCAGTGTATGAGTGTCTATATGTATATTCAACATATTCAATATATATAAATGCAGACATTGAAAACAGCTTGATCTGTCGCCCTTAAAAAGCACTATCTGCCACCTACAAAGCAATATCACATAAGAATGAATTTCAGTCAAAGTTTGGACTTTCAAAAAGGAAATTTAAAGATGGGGCAAGTCAGAGATAACATGTACAGAGAAAGGAAGATACAGAGAAAGGACCTAATTAATTTATGTAGCTTTAATGGAAAGAATGTCTAAGAAGTAAAACCTTCTAAAAGTTTTTAGGTCACATTTACACAGCATTAATGGAAAAAGAAGCAGAAATGAGGAAAGATAGAAGAAGATAAAAATACAGAAAGAGAAGACAAAGGAGTTATTAATTTATGAAGACACAACTGCTGAGTAAGAAAGTAAGTCAGAGAATTAGTTTGGCAATCCAGAATTTTGTCTTTGCATCCTGGCTTGGTCTCATTGCCTTATTTAAACAGAAGCTCCTGTCAGTGTGGCTGAATCTGACTTTACATTAAAAGATGGTTCTCTTCCTCGCATCGGTTAGCTCAGACCTCCAGTAGATATCCCATAATGCTCTACCATGAGTCCATCTACCCCAGTCCCACCTCCTGAAACCATACCATGTCACATGGTTTAACCGCCCCTTTCTTCATGCATAAACTCTGGCCCCCACATTAAACGGCAAGACGGTAGCACTGGGCCATCTTGAAGCCATTCCATCAGGAAATGGTATAATTTAGGCATCTGGTTCCTATTGAGGCCTGGATGACAATCTATTCCTGTAATGCTGCGATGAAGGGCTTCTGGGGCCGAGAGAAGGCGTCATGCTCTGAATGGAGCTCACTTATTGTAGCCTGAGACCCTTCTCCTGGGAGTACGGCATGCTGGATCAAAGGCTGGAGTTTGCTTTGCCTTCACTGGGTTGTGAGGTCAACATGATAACGGCATTTACCCTGTTTACTTTTTTAATGCACACTAGAGTGAAAACAGCTGATTTCACAACAGTCAACGTGAAATGTCATTTGCAACCTATTTTAGTTCTGTAATCTGATGTTCTGATGAAGGATATCCAACAGAGGAAACGTAGGACATGACTTGATTTTATGCATTGGGAAGTGATTCATGTGATTATATAAGTAAAATGTGAAGTAATGGAAGTAAAATGGGTTGCGGGCGATGTTTCATATTGAGTTTGATAAAATCGAGCATTCACTTTATCACAATCAACGGATCACAGTTCTGCTTCGGTTGCTCTGCAAAATAAAAGCTTAAATGCATTTGGAAAATTTGGCAGGTTTTCACATCCAGTCATGGATTTTGCATATAAAATGTTTTTGAGTAGTGTAGAATAACTACCACATGGTAACGATTTGGGGGAAAGGCTTGCGGGTTGCTTTAATGAATGCACGAGATGGCAGCGATTCAGAACTGTATGAGGGAGGGAGGTGATAACCCCCGCTCTCTCTGCTCTACTGCAATGTCACTGAGAAATCGATAAAACTTGTTTGTCCGTTAATTAATCTGCTCTCTGCATGGGTGCCTTGTGTTGTGTGTTCTAATGAGTAGTGTGTGCGTTTCTTGTGTGCCGTAGCTCATTCCCAATTCAATAAAGGATAATGCTGCTACGGTCATGTGACCTTATCTGTATGTTAATCCAGTGAGTGCTTATTTACTAAAAGGACAAACAAGGGGTATTAATAAACATGATGCAATGATGTCACTGATCCCCACATGATCCCCACCTAATCAGATGGACTGAAGAGTTGAAAACAAAAAAATAACAATGGCATTATCACAGTAGGATTACAGCAATAGGATTGGGATCATATGACAAGGACATCAGGTGGTGTGAGTTTGTGTGTGTCTGGGCAACAGACGGTACACTGGGGATGGAAATCGTATGAAATTTAATGATTCTGTTTCAGTTTAGGTTCCACTTACCGATTCCAGTTGCTTAATTCCATTAACGATTGTTACAGTTGCAAGAATTGAGGGTAATAAATAGATAAATCTGCTGTGTATTTATTTATTTAAATATGACTTATTTTGCAGCACCTAGTTTTCTTCACATTAAATTTAGACTGACAACTCAGCTAAAGCATAATTTATTTTGCGCTGGCCCTGTAGGGTTGGTAGCGATGCTAGAATCTGTGTCAGAAGATTTTAGTATTGTGTTTATACATGAAAATCATTTCATGTATAAATGATTCCAGTATTGTTTTTTAGTTTAACCCTCTGGTACATGCATACAACCTGCTCAGAACCCCTGCTGTTTAGCCTGCTTGTTAAATATATGTAATCTTTGTACATAATTTCTATACATAGCAGATGCATGCGCACAAGAATTTTTATACCACATACTGAGAGAAAGTGAGAGAACTTCTGAAGTAACTGCTAATAATGCAAGAATGTGTGTAGGCTGTTACCAAGAAGATCAGTTATACCTGAAGACAGAGCTCGGTTAACATTCCCTTTCATCTCACCTGAGCCAATCAACGGAGCTATAAATGTCATGTGACTATTCACTCTGGAACCACAGATAAGAAATCATACAAATGCCGATTGGCCCATTTCAAACTTTTAGGAGCCTTCCGGAAAATGGGCACTGGGAAAACACTTCTATAAAGAATGCATGGCTAATTTGAAAGAGGCCATAAAGATGCTATAGAATATAGAATAGAAAAGATGCTAGATAATGTAGTTGTAGGATCATCCAGCAGGGGCAGACATGGTCTTACTAACCAGCTTTGACCCCTTTGTTCCTGGGTTCCCATCATGCCCCTCTGTGTCAGATTAAAACTGTAATCTGTCCCACCACAGGTGACCTACTTCAACTCGGTGGGTCTTGAGAGTGGGATTATGGTGTAATCCTACCTCATCACCCTTGAGTGGGCTGTCACTTCTAGAGAAGAGAGATCAGACGCTCACTGCTAGAACGGTCAAGTCCACTTATGGAACATGGAAAGCTGACTCCTCACTCCTTGTGCTGGCCCTAGTTAGACATACTTCAAGGACGAAGTTCAAAAACAGTTCATTGTCTCTGTGCCTAATAACTGGAGCAGAATTAGCTGGTTTTAGATCAGTATTTAAAGTCCATGTGAGATGCAGTTTGTAAAATGTTTGCATTTTTTGGTGCATTTCTAATTGATATAAAGCATCAACAACTGAACAACATCACAACTCTGTGATGTATTAATAAATACCTACAACTGGTTATTTTTACTGGTTTTATTCAAATCCCAAAATGTGTTTAATATAAAAGAATCCAAAAATTTACTTTTTAAAACCGGGTACAGATGCACATTTTATTATGTTGCTTTAGCTGTACAGTATCTGCCTGTTTTGTTTCTCTAATTTTGGAGGCATACAAAGATGCTCGAGATCATCTCAGCTCCTCTATGCATACAATTATGAATTCATTGAAATGCATTTATTCATAAATACTTGCCATATTTCCTGCCTGTTTCTTCAACATTCTATTTCTCTAATTGTCAAATACTTGATGAGAGCGGCAGAAGTGTTTGCCACCTTCAGACACCATCAGCCTCAACACAAAGAACTGCGTTCAGTTCTGCTGAG